>JBBPBP010000003.1:3382382-3400529 GCA_037974735.1 Cicer chorassanicum
ATTTTTAAAATACTTAAAAAGTTTCAGTTTATTACCAAAAAAATGGAAGTAAAAAAATATAAATGTTTCAGTTTAATTTAAATTATTTAAAAACTGGTTTTTAAAAAATATATATAAAAAACACCATTTTTGTAGAAGAATAAAAGAGACTTTTTGATTTAGTAAAAATATTCTTTTAAGAACAATTTAAATAAAGTTTTTTTTTAAAAAAATTTGAAGAAAAAATATTAATTTTCTTCCAAGATAAAAATAATTTTAAATTTTTTCAATTTTTCCAAAACATAACAAATATCGAAATTAAAAAAAATCTCAATCAATAAAACATTAAACATTAAGTTACATCAAGCTGATTAATTGACGGCACAAATGATTACCGCACAAAAAATCACCCTAAACCAGGCTTCAGTCTGAATGCCATTTCCATCAAATTAAGATTTCAAGGAAACATAATTTAAACATATTCAGATGTACCGAAATTAGGCAAAAATGCCTTAAAAGTTGAAAACCAAGCATAAACCATCCAAAAGTCTAGAAAGGTTTAAACAATAGAACACAGACATTGTCCTCACGAACTAATGTCCTTGGACACAGCAGATTCCGCAACGCACCGATGCCCTAAAATGTCCAACCTACAAATAGAGAATATGATGTTTTAGTATATCTCTGACATCCTTTATTACTTAGTGGCAAATTAACCTTCTGCTTACTGAAGAAAACAGAAATAAATGCTAAAACCATGACCATACAAGGTTTGATATGTTGCAAGCATTTAAAGCCATTCAACTTAAAAATAAATTACTCAGATACTTTACAAAGAAATAATTAAAAACTCACTCTTGGCACAGCAATTTCCATTGCTGGAGGTTTTTGCTCAGATGACTTTCCCCATTCCCATTATAAATTGAAACTACAACCAAAAACTATGTTGGTGATGGTAAAACAAGAAGAATAAACGGAAAGAAACAATTAAATACTCACATTTTTAGGAGCAATTTCCTCAGCCACAGATGATGTAGCCCCCATTTCCATCTTAGATTTTCCCTACAACCACAAATTACACGGCCTCAATTTACAACATGTTCCGGCTATCCTTAGAGATTAAATACAAGTGATTTTAGAATGGATCGTCAAAGTCTATTTTGTTTTCCACCAATAAGGAGTTGAGGAAATTGATAAATAAATTATATAAACTGACAATTAAGTGATACATGAAGCAGATACACATAAAATCTCTAACAAACAAACATAAACCATTCACCGATACAAAATTAATCAGCTTTTTCATTCGAAGTTTCTCTTTCCGATATTGCCTAATTTTTTACAATAGGTTTTACCATCATACTACCAAGTCACAGAGGACCCCGTAAAGCATGCCACTGCAGTCCTTCCTTTGTCTTAAGTTTTGGTTGGAGCATCCCATCTATCAAAAAGGTAACATCTCATTGGTTTCTCACGAGACTCAAAAAATAGTAGCAGTAGTAATATAACACCATGTGATCTATTTCGCATGGGATTCACATGTCACAGACTACTTGAACTATGTATAAATATGTTAACGGTCCCTCAATGATGTGATATGGGCTGAAAAAATGTTTACAAATGAGGCATCGTTCACCTTACAAGCTTGGATCTTGGGGTTGAATTAAGCCCAACCCAAATTCAAAGGTGGTATCAGATCTTATCCGAGATCTGTTGGAGCACCTACTATCGGGTCACTCAGGTCACACTCAAGGTGTTCAATCTTGGGTGTGTGAGGGAGGTGTTTGAGAGTCATCTCTCGCCTTACAAGCTGATTTTGCGGGGTTGATTAGCCCGACACTTTTTGACGGTAACTCCACAACCCATGCAATTGGGCTTCAGGCACTGCTTAGGGAAGAGTAACCATCCAAGTCCTCCATAACCTTGAGTGAGGAACCCTTGCTACAAGAACAATTAAGGTATAAAGCATCCTTAAGCTTCCACTTGGCAGAAACTCTGAATGATATCATTTGTTGACAATCCTGATCCATCACGATTATCCTCACCTACCCTTTTGATCAGAGAAAATTCAAGCCCAAGACCTGTTCAACATCATCCTACGCGTCTCCAAACACAGTGCCCAAGTCCTTGCCCAGGGAGCATGAAATACACCACAGGGTGGCACCCTAGAGCAGCATAGTTTACTTTGCTAAGCGTAATGCTTACCACGGGATGTTACAACCGGTAGGAGAGGGATGAGAGACGTTACCCCTCCTTTAAGTAAAACCCGGATAACATTTAAGATCAGGAGAGAAGATTGAGAAAAGAGAAGAGTTTAAAATTTAAGAGAAACACTTAAAAGCTCCAAGACCAAGTAAGAAACCTAAGAGCCCACAAAAACACCAACATTCTTTGGGAGAAGAAAGGAAAGGAATTGTTCACTTCTTCAGTAGGAAGCTAGCAATGGGGTCAGCTCAAGAGTTGGGCACCCTCATTGAGATCCAACCCCACAACTAACCCTAAAACAAAATATCAGCAACAGTATAAAGAAAGTAACAATTTTAACAGTAAAACCAGAAAAACCATCAAACACAAAATCATGATTACTAGTTAGTATATTGCAAAACGCTATCTGTCATTGACTATCATAATCACCCACCCAAACATAAATCAATTCCTTTCTTCAGCAAGAAGAACTGACATTGATTGATAAAAATACTTGTACAAGTCTAAATTATATTACAAACAAGGAGTACGAACCCAAGCCCACGAAACACCAGCTAATGAGATAACGAGGTTAGCAAACATATCAAAGAATCAACATAATTGATGGATGGATTTGAGCATTGAATTCACACAATTAAAATTCCATTCCATATATATAACAAAAAGGAACTGCTTTATGATCTAAAACATAAAATTGAATATCCAAAATCTATCTATTTCAATAAATTCAGCAGATGGAAGAGGGAAAGGATCTAAGAGACATCAGAAAAAGGAATCAAATAACTGAATCCCCACAAGCCACAACCAAAATCCAATATCATTAAATTTCAAGCAGAGCCATTAATTGATCTGAAGAAATTCAGTGATGACTAATGATTAAATCAACAAAAAATCTTACCTTAGATGAAGGATCGTCGTTTGAGATGCTTGACAAAGAAGGCGCAACTTCAAAGTTTGCTTCCATGTTGCAGTCTCAAACAGCAGAATACACAGCCCCAGGCTTCAAAAGACAATAACTTTAACCCTGAAATGGTCCAATATAAATACACAAATGGGGGAATCTACACACGAAAAATGCAAAAAAAAGTGCACGAGACTCCAGGGATGTCAATTTGTATGTGTAAGTGGAAATCTACGCGGGAACTGCTCCATTTGGGGCCCCACAGGGAAGGATTTTTTCAATGCGAGGTCTTATCCTCGAGAAGATTATTAGAATACTCTCATATAATTTTATAGAAGTATTATAAATGTGCCTTTTTTGTCGTTTTTTAAAAAAGAAACAAAAAACAACTCACTGACTGTGAGAATTTAGAAATTAAATATTACCGTGAGAATGGAAAAAGCAACAGATTGCATCATATTTCTGTGAGAACATCCAATCCAAGTAGAACCAAACCCTAATAGATCCACTGCGCTGCTGCTTCATCATGTCTATGCTCGTTTTTGTGTTCTGCTCTGTCACATTTCTGCTTGTGTTTGTGTCCTCTTCAACGTCGTCACGTTCGCATCCTATTTATCTTCCCAAGTGAGCAGTTATTTGAACGCAGATCTGTTGCTTTCCCTCGTCTTCAAAGAACTTGCGGCAATTTCCGCTGCTTGGTAAAGCTAGTTGCCCTTAGCAATAACTACTCTAAACCTTGAATTTCATTTTTCCCATTTTGCTGATTTCCTATTTATGGTTCTTAGTAAGGCATTTAAAAATGTTTCTACTGTTTTTGCAGATTATTGATGCAACTTTCTTTAAATTTCAATCCCCTGAATCGCAGCTTTATGACATATTGGTTAAGTATTGTGATTGAGATATAATCATCATAGTGTTGATTTCCCATTTATGCTGTTTTAACACACTTCTCTTTCATATTTCCCATTGTGCTGATTTCCCATTTATGGTCCTTAGTAAGGCATTTGAAAATACTTATACTGCTTTGCAGATATATGGTGCAGCCACAATGAATAATTGGCAGTGTTTTGTTGAGTTGCACTAAATTTTTTTGGTATTAATTGTTACTTTTTTTAGGCTGACTGGATCCTCACTGGGATCTGTAGGGCCTGCGGCAGGGGAGAAAAACTCCTCGTGGAGGGTATCAAGGACAGGGTGCAGTATGAGAACGGAGAGTGGGGGAATACTAACATGCCCTACCCCATTGACATCCCTAGAAATCCCGCAAAGTGTGAGTGAATTTTGAAACTGGGGGGAAGTGAGAAATTCAAGTTTCTCTTCTGGGTATTTGAGGTGGCAACCATGCCAACCAACAATGCCAAGAATTTCATTACTGGTTTGAATTCATTAGAATCAAAAGGAGCAAAATGAAATAGTTAGATACACAAAACATAAATGTCTTTTCATGAGAAATACACAATATATTAACCAGTAAACTCTTGGTTCATAGTTCGTCAACAGTTATCGTAGTTTTGAATGGTACTGCATACCTGATTTAAAAAATCAAGGAGAAAATGTGAAGACCCACCATTGGAACTTCTAAACCTGTTTGTTGGGAATGGAATAACAAGTGAGCAAATTATTCCAATTAATGAAAAAAAATAGAGGGAGAAACACCATATACAGATTGCTGTAGTACAAAAGCCCAGTTAAGAGGATCTGAACTCATATTTTAGTCCAACAGAGCAAAATCTTCTCTTATACACACTCATACCCCATTTTGTATACTTCTGTTGGTTTAATTTTCCAAAAGGATTTTAATCAAATAAAATCACTTCAAAATAGATTCTTGGAAGAACCATTGCTACTCAAATCATTAAGCTAGCTCTAACTGATTGAGTTAAAATTTCCTCATTGAATAACTCATCCGATTACGCGTAGCATACCCAAGATATTTGAATTTTAACTTTTTTCTAGTTGCAAACATACAGCACAAGATTTTAGAAAAGACATAGGAACCAAGAGAGAGAGAGAGAGAGAGAGAGAGAGAGAGAGAAAAGTGTTGGTTACAAAAGGTAGGCAGGACAATCAGGTCAGTTTCTACTTCATTTGTTTCATGATAAAAAAAGTCATCAAGAGTACTAACCCATGATCACTAACATAGGATCAAAATGAAGTTAAGACATATAAATTAATCAAAAACTCTTCAAGAAGAAGCAGGTTACTGACTAATCTGACTTCTTTGATGAAAGAAACAAACATCTGCTAATCATTCATAGTTTCAAAAAACTTGAACATGAAAAAAATTCTAACCATGTCAATTGTCATGTCATTTTTCCATAAACCTCTCAGCAACCATTCCTTGAAGAAGTTTCTTTGCCTCAACAATTAAAATTATTTCACCAAAACCGCACGAACAATGGTATCAAAAGTTATATAGTTGGGAAGGCAATTATTGTCTACCATTTTATAAAGTAAGGCCTCTGCTTCATCTAATAAACCCTCTTTACAAAGCCCATTGATCATAATGTTATATGTTCGGATATTGGGTTGACAGTCTTTGGCAGACAGAAGCTGAAAAATCGTTTTTGCAGACTTCAGTCTTCCACTTTTACAAAGACCATCAAGAAGTATATTGTACGTGCGTATGTTTGGAGAGAACCCGATTTCAATAATGTGCCGAAACAATGCAAGTGCCTTGTCAAGGTCCTCCTCATGTTTGAGATAATGATCTAACAATGTATTGTAAGTGATTAAATCAGGGGGTTCACCGCTGGCACGCATGGCCTCAACCAAGTCCTGCTCGTACAATGTTCTTCCCGATTTCGATAAACCATCAAGAAGACAATTATAAGTTACAGTATCAGGAACTAAATTCTTCTTATGCATTTCTGTTAATAGCATCATGGCTTCATCCATCATCTTAACCTTGCAATATCCATTAATCAAAGTACAATAACTGATAACATTAGGCAAATGACCTCTCTCAACCATCTTATCAAACAATTGTTCAGCTTCATTCACATTACTACACAAACAATAACCATTCATCAAAGCATTATAACTAACAACATCAAGCTTTAGACCTCTTTTAATCATCACAGCAACCACATTGTGAGCTTCAGTAATCATTCCTAGTTTACACAATCCATCAATCAATATATTAAAGGTATACACATCAGGATAAACGTTCCCTCTCACCGCCATTTCATCGAGCAACTTAGACGCGGATCCAAACCGACCAACAGAACAAAAACCATGAATAAGAGAATTGTAACTATAAACATCAAGACCAATACCATTAGCAGCCATTTCAGAACACAAACAACAAGCCTCATCTACATCTCCTTGTTTACAAAGACCATCAATAACAGTATTATACATAATCAAATTAGGGTAAACCCCAAGAGTCTTCATCTTAGGAAACAACTCAATAGCAACTCTTGTTCTACCAGTTTTACACAACCCATTAATAATTGTCCCATAACAAATTTCATCAAATCTAAACCCTCTAGAAACAGAATCATCAAGCAAGTAAAGTGCATCCAAAACCCTACCTTTCAAGCACAAACCTTTCATAAGCGTAGTGAGTGTTTTCACATCTAAATCAAAACCCCTCTTGATAATTTTTCCAACAATTGAAAAAGCAAAACCCATATGACCCAATTGAGAAAAACCATTAATCAATATACTCATGGTGACAAGTGAGGGTTTCACGGTTCCCTTAAACTCCAACATGGAATAAAGCGAAACGACGGCGTTGTAGCATTTGAGTTTGGCGATTGTTGATAGGAGTTTGTTGAATTCTTGAATGGGTGGTGGGTGGCGGAGGTGGAGCATGTGGTTGAAAGATGAAACGGCGTCGTTGAAGGTTGGGAGTTTGTGGAGTTTTTTGCAGTGGCAACGAGCGAAGAAGGTTGTGTAAGGATAGAGAAGGAGCAAGGTTGTTGTTGAGGAAGTGCGAAGAGAGGTGAAGAGAATGGTGGTTGCATAGCTTGGATTCAACATCATGAGCACTAAACTTTTCAAATGTAATTTGAAAATGCTTTATATATATGATTACACTACTCAGTTAAGAGTACCTACCATTTTTGGTGTGAATTAATGGAGATTCAAGTATCTTGTGGAAGATTCAAGTCTTCCATGATCACAATGACTATTTAGAGATACATACACATTTGAAAAAATTAAAAAAATTAATAATGTTTAATTTTGAAAAAATTAAATAATTGTATATTTTTGTGTCAAATAAATATTTTTCATCTTCCAAAAGTAAAAGAGAGTTCAAATAAATAATTGATAAGGAAAAACTTATTAGTGTTTTGTTATAGAAGTATTATTTTTTATGGTATATTATAGTCTTTTGTAATTATAATTTTTTTTTCTATTTACTTCATTTGGTCTAAAATATAAACAAAAATAGGATCAAAGAATGTTAATACAATAACAACATTTTGGATCAAATACATCAACATTTTCTAATCTTACTTTTGTTTATATTTAACACTAGAGAGAGTATTAAGTGTTCCACGATAATCAAAGATCGTTGTTGGTTGTTACTTATGGAGTTTGTAGAAAACTAGATTCATCAAAGTTTGAGGAGTGTGACTCAACTAGAATCTTCTAACAATAATACGAGTTGAGAACATCTCTATTTCTAACGTAGACTGGTTGTGAAAAATTTGTATAATCTTGATGAATCTTTCTCTTCTGCTCTTAAACGTGTAGACGTTGATATGTGTATAAGGGATGATGAAAGTTGTTATGGGCTTGTTAAAATCAAAATCATGTGATTGTACCTTCTTTGGTTGATGGAAGAAGGGGAGTTTTAGGCTTGCTAAATGCTATTCAATGAGTTTGTGATCTACAACTAGTCAACGCAGAATTTAGTTAGACTATAAGTGTAGGTATGGACTATCATTCTATTAGAAATTAGACATATTTTATCTGTTTATTTACTAAAAACAACCATAATCGGTTGTTCATATCAAATTTAGGTGTCATTGTGTTATTTGAATATCAAATTTGAGAGTGTGACACTATATACCTCTATATTTATCTCTCCCTTGCTTTTCTTTCTTATACAATACCTTATACGAATTTTGAAAATACCCCACTAATACATAAATTCATGTCTTTCGAATATGCTTGAAAAAACTTCTCAATAAATTATTCATGAAAAATATTATTAAAATAATCATTTAATAACTATTAACTTCATCACATATTTCTATTTTTCTTATAAAAACTAACACTTAGGTTAGGATTTTTTATCGTGTAGTATTTTGGACATGTTTGAATTAGTTTATTTAAATTTGTCTACTAACATAAATACTTGTAAGTATTTGAAAAAATTTATGAAAACAGTATAATTTATTTATAAACTAATTTCAATTTATTTCTAAAAACTCTCCAAAATAACTTATAAAAACAGTTAATAGTTGATTTGAAAATAATTTAACTTTATTTTATTTTTCGTTACAAAAATAGCTTAGATATGAGGACTTATATCATGATGACATGATTAATATATCTGTAAGTTAGTTAAACTGATTCAACCTCTTTTTTATTAAAAAAATTGTATGTATCCTGATTTAACTCCTTTTACCCAGAAAACAAAGCTTTGAGTCCATATGTTGCCTTGTTACAAATAGAGATCCAAGTTAAAGAGCCACAAACAGATAGGGAAAAAAATTGAAAGCACCATCCACTATGGCCACCATTGTTCTAATGCACTACTTGTTGCAGCTCTTCATACTTGCTTCTTCATCTTCATTGAGCTGCTGATACTTCCATTAAGTACAAATGATTTGAAAGAGTCTCTTCCCAAGCATCTTTGCATGCAGTGGAATCAACAATATGAATCTCAAACATCCATGCATATGCATGAAAACTCCCTCGTGTCGGCAAGGCCGGGAACACATGAAGAAAAATGCTTTTTGGGATTAGAAGAATAAGCATTAGCTGAAAAATTGAATTAGACCTAGTGATGGTATGAAGACATTGGCAAAATTTTGGTTTGGCTAAGTTTTCTCTATACATCATGAATATTGGAGCCTAGCAATTTCTCCTCCTCTCTTGGAATTTCTGCGAGTTGAACACCAGATCGAGTAATCTTGTTCCATTCATTTTCAACTCTAAAAAACACCCATTGGAAACGCCGGAACATCTCCAACAGAGTGATACCGAACACTGTCAGGTAGTTGTGGCGGAGATGAGCAGATAGTTTGTATGTCCATGAACCGCGCAGAACTAGGTTGCTTCCAATTACCCAAAAGTATACCTGTAACTCATAAATTAGATTTGTCATTGTAGAATCAAATGAACATATGATGTGATAAGATGCATCAGATTGTTACCCAATGTCGTCCATAAAAGAGGTTGGAAACTAGACTTGGTTTGTTGAACTTGAATATGCGCGAAAAGCCACTGTAAGACAGGAAATGAACTAAAATTTTCAATACAAAGCAAAATCAGAATGAATACATTCCATTAAAAGTTAAATGTATCAGAAAACTAGCATCTGGATACGAGTAAACAGTCACTTTGGTCCCTAAATGTGCAAAGCAATGTCACAATAGTCCTTGAATGAATCCCAATTACAAAATATCCTCAAGTGTGTCTTTTGTTAGTAATTTCATGGACCAAACAGACTAATAGAATACACATTCGATAACCAAATTAATTAATCAAAGACACATTTGAGGACTAAATTGAAAACAAAATAGACATCCAAGGATTTTTTTTAATTTTGATACATTCAAGTATTATAATGACAGTGTCTCACATTTAAGGTTGGAAATGGTTGTTAACTCATCTGGACACCTATGTGTATGTCAATTTCTTTCTTTAGTTTTTGCTCGTGACATTTAAACTTTGATATTTTGTATATGCAATTCTTGTATCTGTACAAAATTGCAATGTCTGTTTGATACTATAAACCTGAAAGGGAAAGATAATAAATAGGTTTGGTACCTTAAATCCCAATCTCTGGTTATATCCCAGTAAAATGAATAAAGTGAATTGATGACACTTGAGAGAAGCCACAGTGGCCGATAAAGATTCGTCCAGTTCTCAGGGAAGACGTGATATTTAAGGGCTGAGAGAAAAATTACCGGGACTGCTGTCGAATATTTTAATGCTGGAAAACAAGGGCAAATGGAGTTAAAATACTAGGAAATCAAGCAATTGCAGTGATCACAAGTTCACAACCATTATTTAAAATAAGCCAATAAAAAAATAATTGCGTGCTGTAAGTGTTGAATGTTTGCAACAATAGACATCACTCCACAAATAATGCTGAACATCATAAAGGGATGTTACTTGTGTGGACGATCGGTATCTGATTGTAAATCCCATTCATTAAAAATAAATAAAATTGCAGATAATGTGCATAAGATAACTAAAAAAAAATTCTGTAGGCAAAAATATTCTCTCAAGCCATATGAGAACCAGAAAGAAAAAAAAAGCCAGAATATGACACTGAACTGTATATAAAACACATCAAGAAAAAAATATTTGTTAGCATCTATGTTATTAGACCACCCACATTTCTCTACGATTTAGATGTTCAATCCTGAACGTGAGGGAACGAGTTGAGATCCCATTTCGTCTAGAGATATGACTAAATTACTAATTAGTCCTTATAAGATACTCGGCAATCCTCACCTCTTTGAGCTAACTTTTGGGATTGAGTTAGGCCTAAATTTCAAACTTTAATTTGGTATTAGAGCCTATTCTAGATATCTTATTGGGATTGGGACAACCGTATTTGTCTATGTTCTAGATGTCCAGTCCTAGACGTGAGAGGACGTGTTAAGATCTCAATTATTGGGTCACCCACAAATTTTTCCTTGTAAGGTTCAATTAATCCCCAGCTATTGACCAAGCTTTGGGGTATGCCTAAAGCCCAAATTCTAAGACAATTCAATTAGAAACTAATTTTTTTCAAAATGAAATTCTTGTCTGTGAAAAAGCGAAAAAAGTCTTACTCCAGCATTTCGAAAAAGCTGCTTGAAGTCATTATAGACCATATAAATAACCAAGCTTAATAGCGATTTGTTGAATAACAGAGAGGACAACCACTGAACTTCAACAATTACCATTGAACTTCAACAATTATTTAGGAGATCAAGGGGAAAAGTTGCCAAGAACAATTACCATTGAAGAGACAATTTTTCTCTTTGGTATCTTTGTACTGGCGAAGACATTGCAATAAACGCCATAAATAAGGAAGAACAAGAACTATTGGTATTGCAACTGAGTGACTGCCGCAGACTGAATCAGCTTCAAGCCAAGCAATAGTGGCAACCTGCATATTATAAAAAAATGAAGAAAAAAATATTCAAGTCCCTATGGAACAAATATGGAAGAAAATACATAAATCTGAACAGGCAACCAATAACAAAAAATGGAAAGAAAAAAAAAAGAGTTTTGATGTAATTGTAGTGGATTACCAAGTTTGGCATTGATTACATCGAAGTTATATAAATGCAAATGAGAAATAAAGCATATCTACTAATACGGACACCGAACACGACACGACACATTGACACGGATAATAAGTTGAGAAAATTAATTAATTAAATGCAATCAATGTGTCGGTGTCGAACACTAACATGTGTTGGAAACCAGGACATGTCTTTGATCAAAAGTGTTGGTGCTTCAGCGTAGAGGAATGTAAGCACCCAATATTGTCTCACTAAAAAAAAATTAGAAATTAAGGAAAATTAAACAATTCCAAATTGAAGAAATGAAAAAATAACCTTCTATTTGACGACTCTCATTTTTTTTTAACTTGAAAAGCAACTCATTAGGTTAAACTTTTAGTTCTAGATCACATTACTTTCCACCTTATCTCAAATATATATAAAAAAGTATATGAATAAAATAAAATAAAATTTGTTATGTTTGATTTAAACCATACCTGTCTGTTTACCATTCTACAAACTGAACGCTCCAAATCTGAAAAAACCTGTATTGAATGAACAGTTACGGGCTATAACTGGAAGAAGGAATTAATTATTAACACAAAAAAAAAACGTCAGAAAAGATCACAGCAGTGAGTTTTGCATTTAAAAAATGAACAGAGCAGTAAGGCGACTATCTAAATATACAAATTTCTTAGCACTTAGAAATTGACATTTACGAAGTTAATAGAAAATTGGACAAAAGAATGTACATTAGGCTGTGTACTGTACCTTTGCCATGGAGGTTAAAATATCAGCCACGAAAAAGTCAGGAAACGTAATTGGCTGTATGAAGAAAAGAACCGTTATTTGTAAGCCAAATTATAAGCTTTATATCATCCATAAGAGAATCAATTAACAAACTTACAGAAGCTAATAAAATAAACTACAACTAAAATATCAACACCATTGAACCCAGCTAGTAGCTCTCAGTTTACAAACTTCCCATCTTCACATCAATAAACTAAAAAGGAACCAAACTAGTAGCTCTCACTTTACAAACTTCGCGTCTTCACATCAATCAATAAACTAAAAGGAACCTACTGGATGTTGCATGTGCTTTAGAAAAGTAATCAAATACATATGAACACTCAAAATTCCATATCTGGCACGAAAGTCGGGAATCTTGCCTGCAAAGGGAAAGCTATCCGCAATAGTGTCCTCAAAAAGAAGAACCGAGAGGACAAATAGAAAATATCGAAGGGAAAGATCAAGAATACTGCAACAAAAATGTAGAGAAGCACCTGCAATATGTATATTGCATGATTAGAATATACGGTAGACAAAAAAAGATTATCAAAGAAACGATCACAAGCAACCCATTTGCTAGCATTTAAGAAATATTTACTTCCATCCTTCTTAAACGGTTAATCTAAGACACCAGCTTCTACATAAAAGCAAATTTAAGAAGTGCCCCGAAACCAACATAAGGAATCGGCGTTGTTAAATAGTGGCTATAACAGCACTATAGCATAGCAGAATTTGAACAACCTGCCATTGTTCTACGATACACAATTTAGTACAAAGTGTTGTCAAATAGCAACGTTAAAGGTGTTATCGCGTTATAGCATAGGGGAATTTTAACAAACCGCTATTTTCTGCGATTGACAACACTACAAAGAATGAAATTACATTTATGTATTATATTAATATATCAAAAGAAAAAAATGTATATAAAAAATGTCAATGAATGAGATGTTTAAGGAAGCAGTCAAATTCAACTGGTTGAGACAAGAGATAAAGCTAGAAAGAAAGAACAAAGCAGATACTGAACTGGTTGAGATGCAGCTAGCGATACTTCCCCATGAGAATAGAGATAGAGATAAGAAGTCATGCTAGTAGGGACAAGGATTGTCATCCAAGTGCTACACTGAAAATAACACAAGAGTTGAAGTTAATAAATGAACATGCATATAGGTTATGCTCTATAGTATTGGCATCATCAAACCATGTCATTGATACAACAGGTGCTTTGTCGTAAAAGAATATATATATATATATATATAGAAGTTGATGCATGAACAAGGACTGGAATTGGCACTTAGCATTGAATAATGTTTTCTCAAAAACAAAGGCAAAGAACTTGACTACCTTCCATATCTCTCTGTGTGTAAGGTGGTTTTGATCAATATCAAAAATCTTGGGATAGCTTACATTGGATTGTAGAAATACCCACAAATTCACTCCCCAAAGCCAGACCATAATAGTCTGTAAGAGTAACAGCAAAAAATCATCAAGCAAAGTTTACACAAAAGTTGTCTTCAACATGAACAGTAGAATTAAGTCTCAACTCACCACGAGTAGGAGAGGATTGTAATACAAAAATGCCTCATATAAAAACAGATCTCGCAAATTGGCATCCATTCTCATGACAGAATCCCAACCAACCTGATGCATGAGCGGAAAAAAGTTAATACTGGGTGTGAAATAGGTAAAGAAATGTCGAGGAATTTTCTCAAGAAATGTTCACTGGTGTACATGAACAAAATTATAGATAAAAGTGAAGACGAAGTTTGACCTTGCAGCAAGTAAGTCCCCATATCAGAAAGAGTATCACCTGAAAAAGAAGAAAAAAGAGCATGCAAGAGGTTCATGAACACTAGAAGTTAAAAAGTAACAGATAAATTAAAGACAGGTATGCAATTAATTTAGGAATACAAATAAATAGACACCTATCTGATACTTCAACAAATTTAAAATTTCAGTCTGCACAAAAAAAAATTTAAATAATTTTTTTAGCATTTCCCAATATTTTATTACTCGACTTGTAATTTTCACAAGTATGAAATTGTAAACCCTCTCATACAATTTATGCACGGAAAAATTATAAACTCTCTCAAAGACACACAACTACCAAGCTCTGAGTACACCCCTAGAACTAGGAGAAGAAAATAAATTAAAATTGGATTCGTATAATATCACCAAGGAACATCGCTAAAGCACATATGTTGTAAATAAATACTAGCTTGCAATTAAAACGTACAGTACAACAAATATTCTTATGCAGGCTGTACATGATTTACTAACAGACCTTGAACCTCCATAGAAAAGTAGGAGACGGCACAGTACTTTGAATGGGTGAAATCATATTCTTCATTGTATCAGAAAGCACTATTTTATTGTAGGACCTTTAGGTCTGCTTCTGCAAAACAAAAAATAATTGGTCAAAAAGAGTGTTGAGACTAAAAGGAAAGCATGACAACATTATGGGGGACAATGCGTAGGGGTTGTGGGGGGAGCTAAACAGAAATATAACTTAAATTCATTAAAGAAGTTTGCACATTCAATCATAAAGGACATTTTTGGCATGGCCTAGAACTTAGCATCTTCCACATCACTGGTGTAGTTCACACTTCACATACACTCATTATTCATATCAAATAAACACGCACCAATGCACTATTGGACTTGATAATGAAAAACCGCTGTTAAATTTCTCCACAGAAAGAATCTGTAATTCTATTTAATTTTCAGAGTCCAGACTAAATTTCTTTAAATTTTCTTCAAAAGTTGTATAATTTCTTGCTTATAGCTCATTAGCACCTATGTCATTGTCAAAATGTAATCCATCCCGTCATCAATCTTAGCACAGATTAACACAACACAGCCATGAAATCCCCATTAATGCACACTGCGATTGGCTGTATTTAAGCTTCTACAGCTAAATTATGTTCAGGAACATTGTGTTGGCCTTTGTCTGTTGCTAACAATGTGTCTTTAATTTCAGCACAATTAGCATGTGCACTAGGGTTGCACCTTAACACTAGTGATTTACTACTTGTCATAAAAATTATATAGCATTACTATTAATAACCAACCAGAAACTCCTAATTCAATTATAGCAATCAATTTTGCACATACAAACTGGGGTGTTTCAATATGCTTAAACTCATGGAAATAAAAATTCTAAGCTACCAAGTAGAAGCCCCCCTACATTACACATACAAAATCAAAGCATCCCACATGAAAACCTCGAAATTTTAGCATCCACTACATTTGGAGCAAATCCAGTTTTTCAATAAATTGTAAATTACACCACATCATAATCAGTGTTGTCAAATAGCCACTATAGTGACGCTATAGCGCTATAACCTAGCGGAATTTGAATTTATTGCTCCGCGATACGCTGTTTAGTGCAAAGTGTTGTCAAATAGCTGCTATTGCAGCGCTATAGCATTGTAGCATAGCGGAATCAAAACAAAATGTTATTTTCCACTATCCACAATTGACTGATTGGAATTAAGAAAAACCAAACTACAAATATTCAAAGTCCAAATATTTGACATGCACAGTTTTTTAGTTTTAATCATCTGTTTCCCAGGAGAACGGGCACTAGTAATCTAGAATTCGGCCGAAAGGTAAGTAAATACTGACCAAGAATTGTTTCAGCAAGGACATGCACAGATATACTAATAGGAAGAAATCTATTTCCAATTCTTCAACAAATTCCAAAGGTAACTATAAAATATAAAAAATTCAAACCCAAACAAACACAGCCTTAACAAGCACTATAAATGAATCTCATCACATAGTACAAAACCACTGTCAGAGCAAAAAACCCACATAAAAGAAACCATCAAAATCCAAAATTGACTATGACCCATCATTCACATAGACCTTATACCTCTAAAATCTCAATCATCAGCTTCTGGGCCGAAGCACAAAAAAAAAAAAGAGGGATTGAATCAGATCAGTTACCTATTGATGCAGTCAGCGTGAGTCCGATCTGAGAACAGGATTATGGGAAGCTTTTAACGACCGCAACATGTCAGAAAGCAATAATAATAATAATAATGATGATGATGTTGCGTAAATCTCAAAGAATGTTGTTGTTTACTTTAATTGCATTGTTGGCATTAAGATTTGGAGAAAAACAAAAAAAGCGTGGAAGAGGCAATGTTGTTGTTATTTAACCGCCACTGTTTCTCTGTGTTACCAAAAGATTAATTCGTCCGTTCAACAAATTCAGTACTGAATTCTGAATTGAATTGTAAGGTAAGAAGAGAGAGAAGAGAAGGGTTCAGAATTTGATTGTAGAAAGGACAAGGAATGGGTAAATTGTTTGTAAACTGTAAGTGTAACTGTGCTCCTCGAATCTTTTCAGTCAGTTTTATTTATTTTTAGCTCAAAATGGAAAACAATGGAATGGTAATTTTTTTATAATATATGTAATAATAATAATTAAATATACATTATTTTGGTTCTAAGAAAATGCTTTTTATAACTTTTTAGTCAAAAAAATTTCATCTTTTAATTTTACATGTCATTTAATATATTTTAAATATATTTTTTTTACGATCAAATAATTCAATTTAATCATAATTCTAAAATTCAATTTAATCAATCCTAACAAATCAAATCTAAACTAATAATCACAATCCTACTTAAAATTAAATAAAAATATAGTAATTAAAATAACAATATTAAATGATAAATTTTTGTCCAAAAAACTTCAAGCTTATTTTTTTGTCCCAATAGAAAATAATTTGGCTTAATTGCAGTTTTATTTCCTTTATTTTTATTATTTTACGAAATTGATATCCTTATTTTAAAAGTAGACAATTTTTATTTATTTATCTGATTTTTTAATTAAAAAATGCGATGTGATATGTTTTAAATAACATGTGATATGGTGATGTAGAATGATTAACATTCATGAAATTATAATAGAACACCGTAAAAATTTAACTTTCAACTTCATAAATTTAACTTTTACGTCATTTAAAATATGTCAAATCGTCATTTTTTTAGTTTAAAAATTCTAGCGGTTGATAAAAAATGTTGACTTTTAAAATAGGAGGAGCAGTTTCGTAAATCGGTAAAAATAAAGGGATCAAAACTGCAATTAAATTAAATAACTATCATAATACAAATATTGTTAGATTGGTCTCGAAACCTAACGGTTATATGCGACTTTTTTTTACCATTTTATTTACAGATGAAAAAAAATAAATCTTAGACTTATTTAAAAAAATGTACAAATAGACACACTAGTAAGTCTTTTTTTACAAAATTAAGACTATTTTTATTGGTTAATGAAGAATATTTGGAGTTATATAATAACATTAATATAAAGCATATTTGAAGGAGTTTGTAAGAATATTTTTTTCAAAAGTAAGATCAACCTATTTCATTAATAATTAAATTCTCAAACATGTTGGAAAATTAGTCAAAGATCGGTCTAATTAAATCTCTCTCTCTATTTATATATATATGGAAATTATATATAAAAATTAATTAAAGATGTAATTGGTCTAGTTAACTAATAACTATTTTATTGATTTGTCTCGAAGCTTTTTAATATAATTAGTGAATAAATATCTACGATCTTGAATTATAGAGCTCGATACATCTTCCTTAAAAGGTGTTAAAACTTTCCACCACCATTTTGGAGTTGAATTTAAAATCCACATTTTTCTGGAAGTACCAAACCATAATACTCATTTCAAATACACATGCCAAACTAACTTTATTATACTTAAGAGAAAGAAATATCAAATGTTATACAATATCTATTTTATCATGTTGATGAAAAAAGTCCTCTTTTTAGGAATTGAGTTTTTTATTCATCAAATATATATATATATATATATATATATATATATATATATATAT
>JBBPBP010000003.1:3400770-3416913 GCA_037974735.1 Cicer chorassanicum
AACGACACAAAAGAATGAACTATGTGGTATTCGTTCAAACTATATCATATATGTTCAACAAAAATACTTGTTGTAATTTAATTCTAACTTAAATTTTTTTGCCCCAAAAATAATAATTTAACATTTTTGCAACAAAAATATATTTAAATAACATAACATTAAATATTGTTTTTCTAACAAAGGATTTACATCAGAAAAAAAAAAAAGTTTACATTTATCCAATCATCAAATATTAAAATACTATATTTATAAAAATAACAAAAATATTTTAAAAAATTAAGATAAATTACAGAAAGATGATTTATGAAGTTACAAAAATAAATATTTTTTTCATTTATTATTTTTAATCTCTGAAAATAAAAAATTGTACTATATTTATGAGGAGTAAAAGTTTAATTAAACAAAAAAAACCCATTAAACCTTCACCTTTCTTTCTCCTATCAAAGTAGGCGCAAACCAAAAGTTGAAGAGGTAGCTATGGCGAACCCAGAAGCAAAGCTCGAAACTTTCTTGCATTGGCTACAGGTTTGTTAACATCACTTGTAATTTAAGACCCTAAGGAAAACATATTAAGCTTTGATACCATTCTACGCTGAATTTTCAAAATGGTTTCCTTTGGGTAGTTTTGAATTTTGATTTGGTCTTGAATTCTCAGGCAAATGGGGTGGACCTACGAGGTTGCAATATCAAGTACTGTGATTCCAGAAAAGGGTTTGGTATTTTCTCTGATAAAGATGTTTCTGATGGTAATAATTATAATGTATTAATATCAATATGAATACATTTTGTTGGTGTTGGAGTTATTACTTGTTAGCATATAATATTGTTTTGGATTGAAGATTGTGTGCAATTCTCTGTGAAGCACTAATACAGACACTGAACACAAGATTGACATAGAGTACTAGACACGAGTAATAATTTAAAAAAAGAGTGATTGAGTGTAAGTACATGTCTTAGTGTTGTATCACATCACAGTCTTCGATCTAAGGTGTCGGTGCTGCATAGACAATTCTAATAATTCCTTTTTGTTGTAGTATTGGATACTGAAAATTCTCATGTTTCCTATGAAGCAAAAAAAAAATTAAATAATCTTCAGCAAACAGCAAAAAGTTTGAGATGCTAATTACCAAGTGTTCTTATGTGAATCAATTTTTGCCCTGAATAATGTTCATAAATCTGCCTTACTTTTTGAAAACAAAGAAAGTAATTTTGTTTTCTTTGAAAAAAGGGGTTCTGTTGGTTGTTCCACTAGAGTTAGCAATTACTCCAATGAGAGTGTTGCAAGATCCTTTTCTAGGACCAGAATGTAGAGCATTGTTTGAAGAAGGAGATGTAGATGACCGGCTCTTAATGATGCTGTTATTGACTGTGGAGCGTTTGCGTAAGGATTCTCTATGGAAGCCGTATGTATGGTTTATTTTGTTTTACTCAATGGTTTAGAACTTCAGATTGTGTTGTTGGGAGTTTCACTCACCTGTGGAGAGGCTGAAATTTAATCAGGTACCTTGATATGCTTCCAACCACTTTTGGAAATACACTTTGGTTTAATGAAGAGGAACTTCAAGAACTAAGAGGAACAGCGTTATATCGTGCGACTGAATTACAGGTAATATATGATGATGGAACTCATCTTTTGATAGCATTTCTGGCATTAACTTGATGCCATCGTATTTAGCAATATTTGATAACTGTCTTATCTTGCAGAAGAAAAGCCTGTTGAATTTGTATGAAACTAAAGTGAAGGATTTAGTGAAGAAACTTTTGACTCTTGATGGAGATTCAGAGACGTATGTGCTGGGTTTATTCGTAATTGACATAGTTTGACATTATTGAAATTTTGACATCTTAAGAGTTTGCAATCGAGAACAGCAGTTTTGAAAGTATAATTTACTAGTTATAATTCACTGCTTACTTTATATGAAAACCATTATTGCACTAAGAATTATGTGGATGTGCTATATGATGTTACCTTCTCAACAGCATTCAAGACAATGAATTGAAATGCGCTTTCTAGATTTTGTTTTTAAACAGAAATTTTCAAATTTTAGCTAAATTTTAAACGTACATTAACAATGGTTCTCTTGTGTGTGGCCTGATTTTCCAGTGAGGTGTGCTTTGAAGATTTCCTCTGGTATGTACTTCTAGTGAACTTGTATATGAGTATGACTTCAACTAAATTCTTGGAGCTTGATATCCGACTTGGATTCATGCTAGGGCAAATTCAGTATTTTGGAGCCGTGCTTTGAACATTCCAATGCCCCGTTCTCATGTATTTCCAGAAATGCAAGATGTTCATCAGAGTTGCACTCCAAAAGCTGATGAAAAAGGTTAGTCTCTCTCTCTCTCTCTCTCTCTCTCTCTCTCTCTCTCTTGTTTAACTAGTTTCCTGTGAAAATTCTCTCCTGTGATTATCCAATGGAGGGGTCACCTCACCGTTTATTATTTGTCTGAATTTGAGATAAAACTGATATTTTAATAAGGAAGTTTAATTGCAGGAAGCCAGGTTACAAATCCTGACGATCTAACCGAGGAAATGACACATAGCACAGTGCAAGGAGACACTGTTTGGGTTGAGGGTCTTGTCCCTGGCATTGATTTTTGCAACCATGGTAAATTGTTGCTTAAAGCTCTGACATTTTCACTACACTGCGTGCTTTGAAAATACATGTTTTTTCATTGATTGGGATCTGTTTTTTCCCCTTCACCAAACACTTCATAAATTTTGGTCATTGATTTCATGCTCTGCATCAAAGTCCCTATGATCAAACAGCTGATTTTTGTATGCATAATTGCATATACATGCATGTCTGGATTTGTGCCAGGCTAAATTATTTTTCTTGCCATATATGGTAGATATATCAAATCAAATGCCTCATGAGAATATTTGATTTACCTTGATTACATGGCCAATCAGATCTGAAGCCAATAGCAACATGGGAAGTTGATGGAACTGGCTTAACAACACGAGTTCCTGTATCCATGTATCTTCTTTCTGGTAACATTCTTTTTGTCCATTTTCAGTCTTGTACTTGCCTCTGATTTTCTACTAGTTAATAGTATTAAATTTGTAACTTTTTTTCATTTTGGTTTCACACTTTCACCCTCTCCATTTAGGTTCATAAAATAGTATATCATGAAACTATTCCCCTTTAATTCATTGTTTTCTTGATTGTAAAGCTGCTCAAAGTCCCTTGCAGATTGGTCGAGAAATTTCCATTAGTTATGGCAACAAGGGAAATGAGGTACTTTATATTGATTATCCCATGATTAGGAAAAAAGCCATTTTCCTATATGATACATTTTATGTTCTATAATTTACTTTTCTCTTGTTTTGATTAAACACTGTTGAATGAGTGAGAGAAGAGGCATAATACTGTGAAACCGTGTCTCAAGTTCAACTATACAGCGCAGTCAATTTTGTATAGGCTCAACGCTCAAGGCAATAAATACAAAATAAATGTAGAAGATATTTTTCCTAATAATGTGATATGATATGCCTATACAACAAAATGTAAAATTGCTAATATATTTTCAACAAACACCAATAACTTATGAAGCTAGCATAGAGGCATGCAAGGGAAACATAAGGCTTATCATATGAGTTTTTAATGTGCCCAATACTGATTCAGTGCCTTGTTGGCTGTTTATTCAAATTGCATGAAGGAAAAGTTTAATAGAACTGGATAATAATTTACTGGTCAATAAACTTCCATCGAGGGCATTGCATCATACACAAGGCCTTTTAGCTTATTTGACTCAACATGTGAAATTTTGAATATATACTTGCATATTATATTTTATTACTAACTAAATGCATGAGCCCAAGTGGAGCTTCTGTTCTATTGAAGGTTGATGTGCAAGTTACTTTGAAGCTTATTTCAAGTCTTACATGGTTTCCATATTTTTCCATTTGATGCAGGAACTTCTGTATCTGTATGGTTTTGTCATTGATGGTAACACAGATGACTACCTCATGGTAATGGCTTACCCTTGTATCTTGTGCACCAAGAGTAAAATTTCTACTTAACATTTTAATTCCATTCCTTAGTTGTTTCTGTTGGCATGATTCAGTTTCTGTTGTCCCTCAGGTCCATTATCCAGCAGAAGCAATAAATACTATTCCTTTTGCAGAGTCTAAAAGCCAGCTTCTTGAAGTGCAGGTATGCCAATAATTTTTTTTCAACTTTACGCAATTCATTTAAGAAGTAGAATATGATTTATTTCACCAATTTAATATTATCTATTGCTTTAAAGCTCTCCCTTATGTAACTTCACTTTCTGTGTTTTTTTGGGTTTGTGGTTACAGAAAGCTGAAATGAGATGTCTTTTACCCAAAACACTGCTGGATAATGGATTTTTTCCATTAGGCACCCAAATTAGTGGAGAAAATAACAAGTGCAACCGAGTTTGTAACTATAGTTGGAGTGGTCAACGCAAGATTCCATCTTATGTAAACAAGCTTGTTTTTCCTGAGAAATTTATGGCTACCTTGAGAACCATAGCCATGCAAGAGGATGAGCTTTTCAAGGTTTCCTCAATGCTAGAAGAGGTACAGTTTCTATGCAACATATTTCTCTGTTTGGATAAACAGTTTAATTAATTGCTTATAGCATAAATGTTGACCATATAAGTGCTTATGTATAAACTATTTCTATAACAAAAGATAAAATGAAGTCAAACTATTTTCATATAAACTATCATGGAGATCTTAAAGAAATAAGTTGAAAACAAATTATATACATGTCATAAGTTGTTTCCACAAGCTCTCCTGAACAGTCTCACAGATGTTTGTGAGTAGGTCAGGTCAATTAAGTCAATCCAAACAGGTTCTTTCTATCCTACTCTTTTCATCACTTGACTACTGCAAGTGATGTGATTCTGTCTGCTACTTGACATGTAAAATAGTCTGCTTTCCGCCATGGGGACAGCATGTGAAAATTGTATGATGCATTTCTCTTTTGAAGACAAAAGAATATACCTGGCATTTATGTTTTGATTTGAATTGTTTATTTTCAATCTCATCAGATTTCCACATTAATACAATTTTTATTCTTTCACATTTAGCTTGCTGGTCCTGAAGGGGAAAGAGAGTTATCAGATATAGATGTCCAATCAGCAATATGGGAGGTTTGCGGCGATTCTGGCGCTTTACAAGTGCTAGTTGATCTTCTTCATGTCAAGTGAGTGCCTGAAATATATTTGGTGTCCTAATACTACATGCATGCTTCTGATCGGAACTTGATTTTACAAATGAAGTTGAATGTTGTTTTTTTATATCCGATGTGCCATTTCATATATTGAGGAAATAAGGACAAATTAGAGCACCAACATTGGTGTATCTTATGTGCAATGCCTAATTGATTTCACTGCATTTCAGGCTAATGGATCTTGAAGAGCATTCTGGAACAGAGGAAAGTGACTTTGAATTGCTCAAGAAGGCTCTTATCATTGATAACCAGGAAGATAACAAACAGTATGCAATTAGAAATCTTCACTCTTGAAATTTACAACACAATTATCAAATTTGATTTCAACACTATGCATTGCACTTTCTAATACCTTTTTCTTAATCAGAATGGCAAATGATTCAGAGGAAACAAAGTTGATGACTAGAAACAAATGGTATGCTATAGTATATAGGCGAGGTCAGAAGCAGCTAACTCGATTATTCTTGAAAGAAGCAGAACATGCTCTGCAGTTATCAATGACTGAAGAGATGAGTGTTCCTTGATAACCATGTCACATTGTAAAGTCCTCTTTCTTGTTACCTGATCTTTAGTCCAAGTTAGATTTTACTCGTTGTCATTTTCGTTCTTAGCCTTAATCGTTTTTGCCAGTTTACATTATTATTGAAAGTGTTATTCCAATGGAAAGTTGATTCTGAAAACTTTATGTAACATCTTATTCTTCTTATACTCTATTTGGCACGCCCTTAAAAAAATGAGGGTGAAAATGAGGTTTTTATGATAAATAATATGGAGAAACTATTCTTGTTGTACCAAACTAATGTTACCTACCTAAAAAGTTTGAATTTTCTTGATTATTTCTTTACTTTCTGTGGCTCCGTTGACTATTAAGTATTAAATAAACTCAGAAATGCCAAATCTATGACCCTCACCCATTGTATGGAAATAGATTCATATAGGAACTTCACATTCAGAAATTCAACTGATATTGCCTCCAAACATCACCACAAAATTGATTAGCAACCATACATCAGATTTTTGAAAATTAGCTATACATATGTTAACATATACTAAGTTTCAAGTAAATTTATAACCTGCCGAAAAGATAGATATTAGACATGTACAAAATTTGGACAAAAAGAGTCCTCAGAAAGGATGCTATTGCCAATCATTCCCTATTATCTTTCATGCTACTAATTCAGCTATAGTTTATCAACCTTCTAGTCCTGCAACGTGCTTTAGCAACCATCCTACTAAATAAGCAGCAGCTGCAGCTATGACACCACTAAAAACAGTGATGGCTGTGGTGAACACCATGTTTTGACCAGCAATTCTTGCCCTTGCCACTCCAAGAAGAGCTAGACCAAGTGCAGAAACAAGGCAAGCACTAACAAACTTAACCAAATCACTGTCTGTAAATGGTATAAGAATGATGAAAGAGAGCAGAGGTATTGTGCCAAACACCATGAAGGATGCAAAAGTGATTAGACCATTCTTCCACGGCTTCGCTTCTTGGTTTGCTGGTAACATTCCTTTGTCAGCTACCATTTTTTGGTCCACCAATATGTCATTGTATTTTGTAAATATGTTCACAACCTTGCACCAAAGTTAAAAAAAACTATGTTTAGAACTTACCAAAGATCTTATAATATGATCATAAGTTGTTTTGAGTTTATTTTCATAAATTTGAAAAATTTATGAAAACAGCTTATAATTTATATATTATAACTCATATATGTAACAGTTTGACTTTATTCTATAGGCGTTTAATCATATGTCAATATTTGAAACAAGGTTCCATTTTTTCCTAGTTAGATCCAAATGGTGTGTTTTATCATACATACCACGGTTGCGTCATCGTAGTCCATCCCAAGAGATTGATAGTATCTTACTAACTCTCTTTGTTCATCTTCCCTACCATTCAAAACATCCCATTCTGTCACTCTCCTTTCCTCAATGACCACATCGCGCTCGGAGCTAGCAGACACTATGTCTCCAAACCCCATTGATATTGCATCTGCTACTAGGTTAGCAAATCCAAGAACCAACACATTCCCTGCATGCAAAGTGTAGCACATAAGTCACAATAACATGCATCCTTCCATTTATAAATTGTCTATCTATATTGGCATCAATGGCATGAAAATCAGTATTGTATGAAAATTTTGTCGGTTGCACATGCACCAACTACAAATTCAATTTTTTGTTGTTGTTGAAAAGGACAACATGCTGCACCATCGTACCATACTATCATAGCACTAAAAATCATTTTCCTCCAATACTTGAAAAAAGGCCTTTCATGTTCAAGTATTTAACAAGGGACCACAGCTTGAATCTCAATCATGGCTTTGTTTTCTTGTTTTATTTTTCGTTCTTTTTATATAAAAACAGTTTGATAAAAAAAACTTTCTGGTTTCTTGCCCATATACAGACTACAGAAGCACTCAAACTCATGTGCAAATATCTCTCTCTCTCTCTCGAGACTCACAACTCATGCATACACATTTTTTTGTCCTAACCCCAGTTCTCAAGACAAAGTTTTAGTAATCCAAAATTCAACTAATAGATAAGTAAATAAGTAAAGTTTAATATAAAATTGTTTCACACCACGATTTGAACTCAAGTTTTTCTGATTGGTTCATTCTTAACTGAAATTTATTAATAACTTGATTCTCGATTCACAAGTGATACACATATAAAATCAATAATCAAATAAATATTTATGCTTATTAGAACTTTGATTCAAGTACCATTTTATTTGTTTGAAAAAAGAAAAACGAATAATTATAATTTAAAAAGAGGTGAATTAGAGTTAAAGAGGAAAACACAAATATACCAGAAGAACTACTGCTAGCTGAGATTGAAGAAATGAGAGAAAAGCAAGTGATAATAGCATCAAGTCCTCCATAAACTATGCTCTTCACATATCCTCCTTTCCAAGGTTCTTTTGGCCTCTCACTGTAATTTCTTTTTAAATCATCAACTTCCTCCACCACTTCATGGAGGAGTCTTGTGGTGCTATTGCCACCCCTCTCACTCATTACCACTAATATTTTATTATTATTAAATTTTGGAACTTTTTGGTTATGGTAAATTATGGCAAGAAGGATATTTTTGTTAATGTTATCACTTTTTCAGTTTTCACAGTGATAGAGTACAATTTTATCTTTTCCTTTTTGATTGTTTACGTTTATCAAAGTGTCACTTTGCATGTCAATGCAGAAACACGTAACCAATGAGTGTATATTTTCTTTTTATGTATTTAGGGAACGTTGTTGACACGTTTATGTGAATGAATGAATGAGCTGACCACATGCCCACCGTTCTTAGCTGTAAACTACTGGCTAGTATTTTCTTTCGTCTTTACATGTAACACCTATTTCATGGATCTACAAAACTTAAGAAAATTAATTTTTAGATTACATTTCTCAATAATATACTTTCTTTTTCTAAAACTATCTTCTAATTATTAAAATAATTGATATTTTTATTCTTTATATTTAATTATATGTAGAGACAGAGAAATAATTTTTTTACAAAAGAATTTTATATGTAGAGACAAAGATAATATATCTAATTCACACAATTGCATAATTTGTATTTTGATCAATAAATTATTATAATTTACTTTTTATAAAAACGTTTATAGTGAAGAGATTATACCCTAATTCAAGGTAGGTAATGTCTTAAACACAATGAATACTTATAAAAAAATTATATTTGTCTCTTAACAGGACACAAACCCATTATAATTTGTATTCTTTCAAGTTAATACATTGCGTAAAATATAATGTTGAAAAAATGGGTGCATGTTTTTTATATATAAAATTTTGATTAAATGTCCTTATATAAGTTCAGAGAAAACTATTTAAGTCCCTGAATTTTTTTTATAAAGTTTATTTATAGTCTACAAATAATAGAATTTTGCATCCAAACTTAGAATTCATCGAGGGATTAATCTCGAGTTAAGTAAGATCACAATGAGTGGTAAACCTCTCTTAAAAGTTTCAATGTTGCTACATTTCTAAGGCTGAGTGTTACATTATTGATAATATATTTTGACTAGTCACATTTTGAAGTATGTAAAAGAATTTGTATCTAAGGCATTCAATAAAAAATTAATATATTGAACATCAAATTACTTTTTTTTTTTTCCTTTAACATGATATGAAAATGACAAAGAAAATACGAACTTTAAAATAATGACAGAAAATAAAAAAAAAATTGCATTAACATTTAAGCTAAACCAAGGGCCTCCTTTCATCATCATTTTGTCCTACAGAATCTGACATTGTCCCCAACTCTTCATCACCAACAGTAGATTTTGCACTGTTGTCTCTAGGAGAAGAATTTAAGGCTCTCTTGGAAATGGTAGGTTTGTTTTCTGGCAACATCTTCAATGTGATTCCCATAGCTATAAGTATTAGTCCACTCCCATGTTGTTCTGTTAATGGTTTTGTAAATATCAAGTATGATAGTAGTAATGTCACTGCCTTTCTTGCTGTTGTTATCTGTGTGATAGAATTCAATGAATTGAAATAAGTTAAGATCACATACATGATGTGACAAAAGTTGAAATCTCATCTCATATATGTATAGTTCATTTTCACATTTATGTCACCAATTTTTATGATTTAACTTAAGGTTGTGCCAAAATCAACATTCAATTAATCATGTGGTGGTTAGATTTAAGTGGTTAATAAATTTTAATTAAAGTGAAATCAAATCAAAATTACCAAATTTGATTGTTGGGCTCATTTCTCTTTGGAATCAAAGGTATTTTTATGTCTTAACCCTCTGGTTCCTAAGAGAAATGGACCTGGTAATCCAGAGTTTGACTTGGAGGAAAGTAAAGTCTGACCAATGATTATTACAATTAGGATTTGAACTTGAGTTCTTCTGAATAATTCGTCCTTAACTGAACCACATTAACCACTCAAGTCCAACCACTTTGTTCGAGAATCGGGGATGGAGGGTTAAGACTTAAAGAATCAACTTTTTGATGAAATATAAGTATTTAATATGTAAAAAGGGTAATGGTTTGGATATTTAATAGCATTTATGAAGCACAAGATGTTTGATTTTTCATATATGAGACTTGTTAATTAATGCTAGGTGCCGTAGAATGGTCCAAACTGACATACTGAGATGAGGAAAAGCTTGTGATAGTAATTTACCATGGCTGTTGTGGCAGCACCAAAAATGGCAATGAGGGATAGGACAGAGACTTGGCCTATAAATGTTGCCATTGCTTCAAAGACTAACACACCATACACATAGGGATGCTGCAAGGACAAGAAAAGTGTGATTCTATTGATAAGAAAAGAACAATAAATTAGTATAGTAAAGGAGCTGTTTTATTCCAAATTTACTTGTGAACATGAAGTCCATGCTTTGAATAATTCTCCTGTAAAAAGCATAGGTGGGATTAAGAAAGGTAATCCCACTACAGTTGAGCAAAAGAGCATCTCCATCTGTGTTAACAACAACAAAAAGGTATTAGAATTTTAAACACCGCTAGTATACTAACAGAAAAACCAAGTGGTTGGACTCAAGTGGTTAATAAGCTTCAGTAAAAAGACAAATCGTTTGAAAGAAACTGAGTTCGAATCGTGGTTGGAATAATCCTTAACCAGACTTTACTGACCTCCTAACCTAACTCTGATTACTAGAGCGCATCTCCCTCGAGAAAATAAGGGTTAAGACAAAAATAAAGTATACTTACGGAAAAAGTTGAATTAACGACAAAGAGTTAATGAAGAAAAACATGAAATCCGTTTCTAATTTCTAATCTGAAGTGTTTCTAAGTGTTAGAGACGTCAAAAAAATTAGAGATCAATTTCACTTTTTTCAATCAATAATTCAAATTTTCTAATGAGTTAAATAATCACAAATTTGGCATATACTTGTTGGAAAAGCAAAGAGATTATTAGGAAGTGATGGAAAAATTACCTGTGTGGTATCAGGATTCATAGTAAAGATTGCTTCTTGAAGATTACCAAGAAAAGAATCCATAACCAAAGCACCAGTTATCATAACAACACCAATGACACTGAAATTTGGTGATGTTTGTGCATCTGCTAGTGTGAATAGGATCAATCCAACTACCAAGAGTATTGCAGATAAATATTCATGAATTGGATACTTCCTTCTCAGACCAGGAATAAAAGCACCCATTATCATCACTGGCAGAACCTATTGCATCAAAAATTCATCTATTATATTGGATTAATCAATGTTCATTAGCTATATAAACATGCACAGTTTGAATAGCAAAAACCATGTTATAGTGTCTAAGTGTCTATTTGGTTTTGCAATGACAAAAATTGATATTGTAAAATTGATTTTAGTTAGAAGTTAGTTGAATGTAACTTGGTTTAATTTTGGATACAATGGCGTAAAAGTGAATTGAACAATAAATTTAAGTGTAAAAATCACGTTTGAAGTCAAAAACTACAAATCCTAGCCTCAAGTTAGAATAGAGGCAAAATCAATTACAGTTGATATTAGCCAAACATGTCAAAACCAATATTATATATTCAAAACCGTGAAACCAAACAAACACTAAAACATGTCTGCTAACTTGGAGTTACTGAACTGTAAGTTAGACCAAAATTGATGTAAGCACAAAAAGTGAGACATTGTGAAACCATATGTTTCAAACATAACCGATCCAAAACAGTATCCTTCAAAAATGGGTAAAGTAAAGGTAAGTGCCTTCTGTGAATTGTACTTTTTTCAGTTACCTTTGTGGATTTGAACATAATTTGTGCAGGGTAATTAAGAAAAGCCAAAGATCCCTTTGTTAAGCCATGTGAACCCATTAGTACAGCAGAAAGCTTCACATAGGTTTTCCATGGGTTCACCATTTGCTTGCTTGTGAAACCTTGGAGGTAAATCAGAAAGAGGTAAACAAATCCTTGAATAAATGTGAAGTACCAACCATAGCTGAAACAACAAAACCAAAATCACCAATTTCAATATGAACTTTTCCATTGAAAGCTAAAAATCAGAAACAAATAAAACAGTAACAAGGTATGATGATATTCACCTAAAATGGAGCCTGTTATACACATATTCCTGAAAATTAGACAAATGAGAAAAACAATTAGTACCAAATACCATATTATTAACTTCACACATGAAAAAAAAAATGAATGAAAAATTTTGGAGTTTTTTTAACTATGTTCTTAATCCTGAAAAATTAATATTTAAGCTATTGAGTATGAACAATAAATAAATAAAAGGGGGAAATAAATGTTGAAGAAATTTACCAAAATCAAACAAAACAAAATTGAATTAAACCCCTTTCTTCACACACAAAAAAACAAAAATAACACTAAAAATTCTGTTTTTGTTATTGCTTTACTATATATATATTTCAGCAACCCAATTGCAGAAAAAACAAAGATTACATAAACCAAACAAAAAAGAATTCAAGAAAATAAAAAAGAAAACATAGTATGTGTACTAAGCTATACCTCACAGATGCCATTAACAAGATATCCAAAGAAGAATCCAGATGAACAAATGAGGAATTGTTGCCATCTGGGTCTGTCAGAGAGTGAAATTCCAAACAAACTACGACCTTGTTCTTCCTTCTTCATCTTTTTTTCATTACCATTCACCACCCCTTCCTTTTTCTTTTTTTCTTCTATTCAAACTCTAATTTTGGCACCAACCCAAAATCCAAATCAACAAAAAGATTATATTTTTGAAAATTTGAGCAACATTTTAGGCTAAAATCTTTGCATGTTGACTTTAGCAACCCAAAGAAAAAGAAGAGATATTTTTGTGGTGGCACAAAGTGGAAACTTGTTGGATTAGTCTAAGCATATATTTTATGCATGGAACGTTTTAGAGAGAGAAAGTAAGAAGAGAGTGTGTGTGTCTGTGTGTTTGTGTGTGAGTTTGTGTTGTTACAATAGAATTTAAGGTGTATTGTGAACGTGTTTGTGTAATGGTGATTCTACGCAAAGGTGGAATTAATATGTTGATCAAAAAAAGAAAGTATTTACTTTTAACATATTGATCAAAAAGGAAAATATTTAATCTTTTTTATTTTGATTGGAAACGTCTTTTATATTTTGTTGAGACCAGGAAAAGACCAGCTGTTTGATACTTTTTTTATCAAATCAAAAAATAGGAGATGTTAATATTTTTTGATAAAAATGTATTTGATTTTTCAGTAATATTATTAGAACATAAAATAAAACATAAATATAATATCGTATTAAATATATAAAGTAAGATTATGTTTTGTATTTATATTTTAATACATAATAGTGTATTTGTGTCTCATTTTATATCAAATTTTGTGTTCGAGTCAAATTATTGTTGTGCAAAGAATAAACCAGATACACTGCAGTTGTGTCATGTGGAATACATGCATATATTCATGCTTTTTTTTTTCTAAACAAAATGTTTGGATTAAGGACCTCAACTTGTAAATGTAACTTCTTACTAAACCAACTTTCATTAGGTGATGTTTTATTTCTTTTATTAATATATAGGGGGTTAGGGTCTATTTAGGTGGGGTCCTTTAAGTTTTTAATTTTTAGTTATAGCTGAATTTCTTTTATTAATATATAGGAGGTTAGGGTCTAGTTAGGTGGGGTTCCTTTAAGTTTTTAATTTTAGTTATAGCTGAATTTGATGTTGAATTATACGGGAAGGTTTAGAAATACTCTATTTTCAAGCTTATTGTAATTCTTTTTTTCGATCGTTGATATTTTAAGTGTTTTATTTATGTTTTTATTTATTTTATTTTAAAAAAAATTAAAATATAATTAATTTTTTTCTTTTGTACACTTAAAAACTCACAAGCATGCATTAAATTAATTATATTTTTACTTAATAAATAAAAAATAAAAAGACTTATCCATGGTTTCTATTTGAAACATCGAGGATTAAATTTCGTTTTAGTTCTCGTATCTTATGTTATATTGTTTTTAATGCCCTTTTGGTTATTGGTTATGCTATATTATGTAAACACGTCAACTCCAATTTTAAATCTTAATTAAACCTTCAATTTCCACTACAGTATCTCTAAATATTGAACACTAATTTAGTTGAGAGACTAAAATAGTAAAGCTTGAAAAAAATTGAAACACCAAATTTTATCTTTAAAATTTTGGATTAAAACAAATATTACATTTATAAATAAATTAATAAAAATAGGAGAATTAAAATCGAATTTTAGTTAAATATCAATGAGACAAATAGAGAGCTTTTAAATTTTAGAGTGAAAACACGTTTTTTTTAAACACAAAGCCATGCTTTGAATCGTATACTTAATTTTGTATTTAATGATTTAATATTAATGTCTTAATGACATATAAGATTATGAAAAAAAAAATCAATTTTAGATTTAATTATTATATTTTATAAAATAATTTTTACCTTGAATATAGAAATTGTTAAAAAATATAAAATCTATAAAAACAAGTATTCACTTTAATATTTATATGTTTAATACTCAGAGAGTCATAAAATGGTTTAGTTGTGTGGGAAGTTGAAGAAACAAGGAGGTGACAAGTTTAACGGTTTCCTCTAATAAAATTTACTAATTAACATTGGTTTTTATTTTTTAATTTTAAAAAGTTTAATACTCATACATTGTTAGTGAAAAAACAGTTATGCAACGCCACACTAAAACATCAAAATCACAAAAGTAATCATTTATTGTAGGGGTGACAAAACAAGCTAATCACATTTTGGCTACCATGCTAGCAACCAGTATAAAATTGAGGTGAGACAGACAAACTTAGGTAGATAGATTGAAATTTTCACTCGTCCCATACTCTCAATGGATTTGTCCGACAGTATTGCCATGTTAGTAACAAAAAAATAAAATAAATTAAATATTGATTGTCACGACTAAAAAAATTGAATGTCGTGATCGACGCACGAACTATACTCCTAACCTGATAAATCTATCAACTAACTTAACAATTCAGAAATTAAATAGTTTTAAATAATCATTTCAAAAAATATATAATTTTTCTCAAGATTTCGACATAGTACCTTATGTAACTTCAACATTTTCAACTTATAAAATTTTGTTTCAAACTTTTAATTCAGTCAATATTTCAAAGAGCAAATCTAAATATTTAATACGTTTCTAAATAACTATCTAGAATCAAAATAGCTACAAAATACATCACGACTCAACAAATACTTAGCAAAAAAGTCATTGATCAATGAGGCTTACAAAGACACGGTAGCACCGCATGTTTATCCCGCCTCTCTAACTTTGTCTTAAATACTTACAATAAAAAAAATTATATTTTTTGCAATAGTGTATTTTTTTATTTAATATAAAAGGACCCCGCCAAATAGACTTTAACCCGTTATACATTGATTTTTTTTTATGCATGGAATAGACCAGGTAGACTTATAAGGGCAGTTATGTCATGTGGATACATGCAAATATTCATGCTTTGTTTTTTATAAATAAAATGTTTGATGCATTAAATTTCGTTAATTTATTGGGTCAAGGACCTCAACTTGTAAATGTAACTTCTTACTGAACCAACTATCATTAGGTGATGTTTTATTTCTTTTATTAATATATAGGGGTTAGGGTCTATTTAGGTGGGGTCCTTTAGGTTTTTAATTTTAGTTATAGCTGAATTTGATGTTCATTTACATGGGGAGGTTTAGAAATAGTCTATTTTCAAGTTTATTTAATATTTCTTTAGTTTCTAGTTTTCGATCTTTGATTTTTTAAATATTTTATTTATATTTTAATTTTTTTTCATTCTTTTAAAAATTTAAAATATAATTAATGATATTTATTCTTTTGTATATTTAAAAACTCAAAAACATACATTAAATTAGTTATGTTTTTATTTAATAAACGAAAAAGAAAAAGACTTTAAATATTTAAATTTATTATTTTTTAATATGTATATCTAAAATCAAAAGAATAAAAAACTTAGAGATAAAAAGGAGT
>JBBPBP010000003.1:3430310-3447610 GCA_037974735.1 Cicer chorassanicum
CTAATTAATTATTTACAACTATATTTTTTACTTTCTACAAAGTCTCAATTATTTTTTTAACTCTCATTAAATATCAGTGATACTAATTCACACTAATAGTATACATTCATTAAGCTCCTATTTAAATGATTAAAAAATTCTACTAATACATAAGCAAAGTTTTCACATACTAATTATATTTCACAATTCCATCACTATGTAAATGTGTTAATCGGAAGCGAACATTATCCATATAATAGCTTATTTTCCTAAGTGTTGTTAAAGAATAAGAAAAGATATATTATGTGGAAAAGAAAAAAAAATTGAAAATAGAATAGTAATTCCTTTTGATATAAATAAATGAGATTTGCTATTTTAATTTGTGACATGCACGTACTGTTACGATCTTTTTTAGATTACTTACGAATGAAAAATAGAGGAAGTTGATAAATAAAAGAAGGTACATATTTTTAACAAAAAGGTTGGATACTCACTCACTATAATCTAAATAAATAAAATGTTATCCGGTGATCAACATTAGATTCTTACTACTTATGTTTGGTTACTCTTGAGTCAACTTATTCATCGTCCCCTAAATATAATTTTTATCACACACACTTGGTTAAAAAAATTATTTTGTCAAATACTATATATTCTCAATAATTAAGGTGATTTCAATCAATTCACAACCGTCGGTCAATAAATGTTTCTCATTGAATATCACACAACGTTAAGATTGTTTGAGGTCAAACTCAAATAATTACCATTACATTCTAATAGTATGATTAATATTGCAATGGTGAACTCTCATGATAATCATATAGTACAAAACAGTTATGCAACGAGTATTTTCACTTGCTGGATATCATCTTTTCATTCCTCATACGACAAACAATAACAATAGAAATAGCAACGTCGCAGGAAGAAAATATTTCATTGTACATGAGCACGGATAAGGCTTCTCCTATTAATTCTTCATTTTACTTTATGTAGTTTACATTGGTGTGCTATATATTACTATTAGATAAAAATAAAGAAATATAGCATTATAAAACAAATAAATAAATAATATTAATTAAGGATATATTTTAACTAATAATAATAATATCTAGTAATTTAAAATATAATATTTCGATTTTTGGTCAATCATATTTTTGTTTTCCTAAAATAGGCTTATATTTAAGTATAAAGAAAGCATTAAGTAATCTACAGGGAGTGTATTAGTAAAAATTGGGTGCAAATAGCATCACCTTTCTTTCTAAGCCCATCAAACAAAAAAGCTAAAAAATAAATAAATGCTTATAAGTCAGGTTAGAAATAGGCTAGACCTACCGACAGAATTTACGGCATACCTTACATCAGGTTCAAGTTAGGTAAACTTTTTTTTAAAAATAGATAAGATCAAGACTTTTAAAAAAGTCTATTTAGCTAAAAAGGTTGGACTATATGCCACATAATAAGCCTTTTAGGTCTATTTAAATAAATATAAATAATATTTTATTTTACTACTATAATTATTATATTTTTGTTAGATATTAAACTTTTAGTTATATATATTAACATTATTTAGTTGTTGATATGTTTAAATGTATTATTATAAAATAGTGTTGAAGTAAGAAATAGATAAAGTCATATTATTCAAAATGTTAGGTTAAATATCAAAATAAAACTTAATTTACATATTAATTTGATAATTTATTTATTTAATTACTTATTATAAAATAGATTTAAATAGACTAACAGACATTCTTCTTTTGACAGGTCTGGCAGACCGGCAGTCTACCAAAGCCTCGCCATATTTTCACCCATTTTTATAAGTTAACTCAAATGGGCTTTTTGAAGAGTCAGTCCTTTCCTTAAACTGTAACGGTACAAAAACACCCCAACGGCTAAATTGTGCTCTTTGATTCCAAAAAAAAAAAAAACTCTCTCTTCTCCCAAAGACGAAACCTAACACACGAAACCCGTTTCAGTGTCTTTCACAACAACAGACCAAATTTTGATGATGTTTTCGCCTACCCATTCTCGTGATTAACCAGAAAACAAAAAAACAAACAATGGGTGTTGGTGGTAATTTCTGGGACTTGTTGAAGCCCTATGCACGCAATGAAGGTTTTGATTTCTTGAGAAACAAGCGAGTTGCTGTCGACCTTTCTTTCTGGATTGTTCAGCATGGTAATGCTATCAAAACCCATGTCAGAAAACCTCACCTCAGACTCCTTTTCTTCCGTACAATCAATCTCTTCTCCAAGGTTCTGTCTTTTTTCCCTTGATACCCTTTTGTTTCATAGTACACAATGTGATGGAAATTTAGCTTCTTTGTGGATAAAAGTTGATTTTTTTTGAACCATTTTGATCGTATAGGAAAAAATTGAGAGATTGTTTGGTTTTGGGTTTGTTTAATTTTATGATTATGGTTATGTTTTGAGTTTGGTTCAATACCAATTGAGGCTTAATGAATTAAACTGGGAGTACTTTTTCGTAGTATTTAATGGTGGTAATCTAAATTATTGTTCTTTTTTTGGGTTTAGTCTTGTGTGCTGAGTTGGTATGGGACAGTCAAACTAGGGATTGAAGTGATATTTGATGATGATATAATTTTTTGTTTGTAGTTTGGAGCATTTCCTGTGTTTGTTGTTGATGGGACTCCATCGCCGTTGAAATCAAAGGCAAGGAAGGCTAGATTTTTCCGGTCTTCTGGAATTGAATTGACTAGCTTGCCAGTGCCTGAAGAAGGTGTTTCAGCTGAAAGGAACAGTTCGTTTTCACGTTGTGTTCAAGAGTGTGTGGTACAATATTTCTTTCACCATTTTTTTATCGGCAAATGTAGTATATTAGTTGTTATGTTAGTATTTTCTTTTTCACCCGAGTTTAACCCCGATCATTTAACCCTTCGCCCTGACTCTTTCACCTTGATGGTTATCATCTACTTGAAACTTTTTTGCTGGACTATTTTTGCATTTAGTTGTCCAATTCTACCCAAATCTTATTTACTTTCCAGATGTGGATTCAGGTTTTTCTTGTTTATTTTGTTAGTTGTTCTTTTGGGAGGCCTTTCCTTATAGTTACATGTTAATCGGTGATAGGAACTTGCTGAGCTCCTTGGGATTCCTGTACTCAAAGCTAAAGGAGAGGCTGAAGCACTCTGTGCCCAATTAAATAGTGAAGGTCACGTAGACACATGCATCACATCTGACAGTGATGCATTCCTCTTTGGGGCCAAATGCATTATAAAATGTTTCTCTTCTAATTCCAAAGTAAGTGACCATCTGCATTGTATTTTCTTTATATTTCATTTCACCGCTCAACAATTATAATACAACCTTTGATTTCTGCTGCGTTTGAATACAGTGCTTGCATCAATTTTTGCTTAGTCCACAGGTTTTCATGTCAGATGACTTTTACTAAATGGCATCATCATTCATGAATCTTAGCATTAATATAGGCTGACCAACCGAGTTTTGAGTTTTGTCAGTATCATGATTCATCATTATGTTCTCAATCCTTAATGGTTTCATTAAGAATTTTTTTAGGCTATAATTGAACGGAAAAAATATAACGATCCTCTGATAATACTTTCTTTTTTTTGCATCTTGCATTCCTATGCTCCCCCTCCTGTCTTTTGGAAAGTTGACGTGATTTAATTTCTTTGCCTTTTTGTAACATGTTTGAGAATCTTTTTGCATGCAGGAACCGTTCGAATGCTACAGTATGTCCGATATTGAAGCTGGGCTTGGATTGAAGAGAAAACACCTAATAGCTATCTCTCTTTTGGTTGGAAATGATCACGATTTGAATGGTGTTCAAGGGATTGGACTTGATAGTGCTCTTCGTTTTGTTCAAGCTTTTAGTGAAGATGATGTATTGAATAGGTAAACATAAATCCTTCAGAGTGAAATGCATATATATCATCTGAAATTATTAAATGTTATAGAGCATTCCATTCAATTCATGTAAAGAAACCATATCAGAGAGAATTTGAGAGAAGTGAGAATACGAACTGGATTCTGAATTGTATTTCTTAGTTACTGATTTACTATGCTTTGGTTTAGATAAACTGGTCTGAAATAGTGGTCATAAAATGAGATTAAGATAAAGAGGAATTTTTTTACAGTCTTTGCGGTCCTAATTGATGATCTTTAATGCAGATTACATGAGATAGGCAAAGGGAATGCTTTTCAAGTTCCTATCGATATTAAATCTGAGGACAATATGGATGGAAACTCCCCAAATACTAAACAAACTCACTGCTCATTCTGTGGGCATCCAGGCAACAAAAGAGATCATATGACGAAGTTTTCATGTGAATTTTGTGTCACAAATGACAATAAAGGTTGCCTGCAAAAACCGGAGGGCTTTAAATGCGATTGCTTGTCTTGTGGTATGGTATGTCCTCTATACCAATTTTGTCACTGTCTGATTGGTTGAAGTATTTTGCAGTGCTTTGTCGTCGAATGGTTTTTAATTTTTTTTATTATATGTTTGGTTGAATTAAAACATGTGATTGGCAGAATAGGAAACATAAGGAGCAGAAAAAGAATGAAAACTGGCACACAAAAATTTGTGACAAGATTGCGAAGGAGCCAAATTTTCCAAAGGATGAAATCATTGATATGTATTTATGCAATGACAATGGTTACTTTTCTGGTAAGTTTGAGATGAATTTTATCAATGACTTTTTTTCCTCTGTATATGATTGATCTGCTAGAGTTGCTTTAAGTGTATTATTGTATCGGTCACTGATTCTATATTTATGTAACTATTTTTGCAGCAAATAATGGCCCTCAGATCTTGTGGAAAAGACCAAACATAGAGCTGTTGATTGATTTTTTAAACTTCCATCAGAACTGGGATCCTTCGTATGTTCGACGGATAATGTTTCCTATGATGTCCACCATCTTCTTGAGAGAAACGGCTACATCTACAGCAGATAGTTTGTTATTCGGCCAGTTTGAGTTTGATTCTTTAGAACGTGTGAAGACGAGATACGGATATCAGTTTTATGTTGTCAAGTGGAAACGTGTGATGGTCAACATTGCCCCTAAAACTTCATCGAATAAATCTGTAATGCAACCAGATGTCAGAGAGCTTGATGAAACGGTGGATCTACTAGATGATTGTAATTCTCCCGAGACTTCTGAAGAAGATGGATGTAGTTTTCTGTTGACAGATGAAAATATGGACCTTGTAGCGGCTGCTTTTCCAGAAGAAGTGCAAAGGTTTTGGCAGGAGCAGGTTTTAGTTATTTCTCATCTTAACTTTTGCTTAGCCATTTTAAGATCCTTAGTATATTCTTATCTAGATATGTCAACATTAATTAAAAAAATTAAGCTAATTACTCGGTATTCCAAAATGAGTTTAATTAGTATGCACTGTCGATGTCAGCATTGCAAGTTTGAGTCTAAAGACATTTTCGAATTTGCAGGAAGTGAAGGATGCGAATCGACAGAAGAATTCAACCTCGATATCTCAAGAAAATGAAAGATCCTCAGTATCACCAAACTCAAGAGGTGTACAGCTAAATATTACTGAGTTCTTCCCAACAACCAAAAGTAAACATAATCCAAAACATGGAGAAGAGTCATCATCATCCAGTGGAAGCTCAAAAGGGAAGAGGAAAGCGTCAAGTTCTAATATTTCGAAATCTGTGAGGCGGCGCCTTTTGTTTGATGATTAGTGTGTGTATATATGCTTTGAGCATTGGATCTCTTATCATGTTGGCTGAATGTTGAAACAGTGACAACAGACCCTTTTGTATTCATGACCAAGGGCAATTCAGTATATATGTGTAGTTAAGAATTAGTCCCTTTTTTGTTATCCATTTTACCCTTAAAGTACATTGATACCATAATGAGATAATTCATGTTTCTTCTAGTGTAACAAGTGATTCTCGATTCATATTCAGCTACATCATGTTTTGGATTATGTAACAAGTACCTCACTTGTTACCCTTATAAGTAGTGTTTACCATAATGAGATGATTCGTGTTTTTTCCCGTCTAACCAATGATTCTCTATTCATATTTTCAACCAGGAGAATGCATCAGTATTATAACTCTTTTGAGGGAGAATTTATGCACTAGCATAAAATAGTAATACGCTTTAATATTCTCTTATTTTTGAAGTATCTGCCCTTATCTCTCCTCTTGTCTATTTTATTTTTGACTAAAATACATTTTTAATACCTTGTAATCTTATTTTGTAGTTATAGTTTAGTATTTTAAACATTCAATTAAATTGAATTCTTTATCTTATTGAAAGTTTAATTGGGTCTCTTATCCTATAATTTTGTTTTTGAAATGGTCCCTTGTTTTATAATTTTATAAAAGTTATATATGATTCTTTTTTTTCTTCCTAAAATGACTCCTTATGTATAAAAGTTTTTTTTTTGAATTTTTTTTTTCATAAAAGAGTTATACTACTAATATAATACTTTTCTAATACAATTTAAATGAAAAAGACCACATTAAAATATAAAATAAAGATAAAACTCAATTTAACAAACGAAAAAAATACAAACAAAATTGAAACGAAAAAATAAATACATGAATGATATTTTAATTAGTTTAAGAGATTAAAGTGTTAGCTAGTGAAGATTGATTTACATTCACAAGATCGTGAGTTCAATTTCTATTGTCGATGTGATGACATCTTTGTTGGATGGAACTTAATTTATCTAAATATTTTAATAAAAAAAAAATTAAAGTGTTACTTAAAAAATTGCTAGAAGATTGTTGCTACTAAATTGCTGGATTACAATTTACCAAAATTATTCTTTTTTATTTTTTTTATTTTTATATTTGACTCTAGCATTTGCTAAACTAAAAACACAGGGAAATTGCAATAACTGGAATAACGAACAATTGAAAAACATGTCTCCTTCTCCTCACCTATGCTGCTGCTGCTATCTTCAAACGCTCCCGCCAATATTTCACAACGCATCACTCAACTACCGCCACAAACCGCCGTTACCACCGCAAAATCCTAACGCCGCCGAACGCAAGCAAAAATCGTACGTAGCTTGTGGGAGTCGAAGCAGCAAAGCTTCAACGCCAAAAAATGACGATTACCATGCCACTCTCAAAGCTCTTAACTCCAAAGGAAGATCCCCCAAAAAATCTCTCGGCCAGGTGAAAACATTTCAGATGACTTTCAATGTGTTGTAACTCTAAAATTATTTTTTCTTTTTGTTTGGTAGTGAATATTTGGGGGTGCTTTGTGAGGCGTTTTCTCGAACATGTGGTGGGCGTGTTTTGTGTTGAACTTAATTTTGTGTTATTGCACTCCAAAATCTGACTTTGTCCTTATGTTTTAATATTTAAAAATTATTTATATGGAAGTTGCTTGCATACTTCGTTGGGGTGCTTTAGTGTCACATGAATTTTGTGTTTTAGGCTTTTAGCATTCCGAAATGTTATGTGTTTCTATTTTATTGTTTGGAGATGATTTTGTTGGAAATTGTTTGAGAACTTCATTTGGGGGTGTTTGGTGTAAAATGAATTTGCTTAAATGCTTATGAAAATTTTGTTTAATCTGCAGAATTATATGTTGAACGCTGACGTAAATGATCAACTTGTTGGTGTGGCTGGTGTTGAGGAAGGTGATTTGGTGCTGGAAATTGGGCCGGGAACCGGTTCCTTGACCAATACTCTTATAAATTCTGGCGCATTTGTTCTGGCTGTTGAAAAGGTTTGCAGGTTTTCTTTAGTAGAAGTTAGAACTAATTTTAATACTAAGAAACTCACTTTCATGCTTCTGATGACTCGTTTGTTTCTTTGGAGTTAGTTTGTCTACATGGAAACAGTTAACTTTTATAGTGCAAATGTTCGGAAATATGAACTTAAATATTATTTGCGTAAATCTTCCAAATTTTTTACATTAAGTTGGAGTGATGACTTTACATTGCTTTCTTTTACTTCAACTGAAGATTATGCTTTTCTATCTTTCATGGGATTTAGGATAAACACATGGCTGCCCTCGTGAGTGAAAGATTTTCAAGTACAGGAAAGTTGAAGGTACAACTCATGACGATTTTGAACTTCATATTGCATCCTTTAGTCTTCATGTTGATAAGATGCAAATTAGGTCTCCAAAGTAGGGATATAATTTACTCGCCATATTATCGATAAAAATTGACTAATTGAGTATGCACCGTAGTTTTGTTAGTTGTTGTGTCTTAACATTGAAATCTAGTTATTTATAGTGTGAACCAAACCAAAATTATATCTGTTCTTGACATACATTGCATGCTTGGGATTGCTAATACTCCTTGTCTTGCCTTCATTTTTAGAGTCAGAGTCTGGAACTGCATTTACTACTGTGCAGAAGCATCCTCTTGAATTACCTTCAGTTATTGTTCCATAGTTTTTCCTCAAATTCTTCTTATTCGTTCAAAAGATCTTATGCCAAACCTTGTAATTTCTCCATAGCTCTTTAGATTTTGGTTCATTTGTTACTTCAGTCTGCTCATTATATTGCTGGATGGTATTTCATCTTCAATGCTTTTGTCACGTCTTATTTTTTATACTAAAATAATGATAATTTAGGACTGAATTTTCTGTATAATTAATTATTAATGTTTACCTTTTGATAAAATGCATGCTGATGCAGATTTTGACTGAGGATATCGTCAAATGTCATGTGCGTTCTCATATATCAACATTGGTTGGAAGCACAGACGAAATAAACTCAGATACTAGAAAAGCAAAAGTGAGGATTCTGTTCCTCACTTTTCAAGATTATGCCAGATTATATGTAATTTATTTTAAATCCTGAAATGATATGTTGTTTGCAGGTGATTGCCAACATTCCGTTCTATATCAGTACAGATGTGGTCAAACTACTCCTTCCAATGGGTGACATTTTCTCAGAAGTGGTTCTATTACTTCAGGTTAGAATTGATTTCTCGCTAGTCTAATGGTGTAAATTATTTATCGTCTACTTTAGTTTCAGAACTTTTTTTTTTTATTACCTCCTAATTTATATATGCATCTAAATTGAACAATTTGTTTCATTACAAAAAAATTCTAAAACAAGATATGCTAATCTTTCACCTTCAATCATTCATCCTTCCGAAAAGCAAATAGATCAAACTATTGGGTTCCTTTTTAATGTTCATGGTCTTACTGCAATAACATTTATTGACTAAACTAATCAAACCATTGCAGGAGGAAACTGCCCTGCGCTTGGTAGAACCATCTCTCCGGACCCCTGAGTATCGTCCCATCAATATATTTGTCAACTTCTACTCAGGTACATAAAACTAATAGTTGAATGCTATGTATATTGGTTAACATTTCCTATCTTTGTACAATCAAGGTTTACAAGTTTTCTTATGATAAATCAAATAAAACTCATTAAACCAGTCCAGGTCAGACTGTGCTTAACCTGTGTTGGCATTGATGATTCAAGAAACCGTAACTCCAGAAATTCATTGTGAAAAATAAAGGATTTTAATGCTTTCATGCGTTTTCTTAATATGTTATTGTACATAAAAATGAAACTAGAGGTTTTGATACCCATTACACCAAATATAGTTTATTTTATGCTGAAATCCTGAATCTCCTTTGCAGATCCCGAGTACAAATTTAAGGTCGCAAGAACAAATTTTTTCCCTCAACCTAATGTAAGTGATATGATATTTATATGTGCCTGAATGATCTTGATTTTGGTATTTTGTTTTTATATACCCTTGAGAAAAGATAAACCATAAAATATCCCATGCCAAAAGCTTCACTATCCACATGATTCTTTAAGGATAATCCAACATATGCTAGAGACCTTGGTTGTAGATATGATTATTTTTTAAATCAAGAGATATTTGTGTAATTGTATTAAATTAAAAACAAAAAAATCTACCCTCTGAAACTCTGTTTCAGGAAAGCAAGAAACTTGTGGCTTTCAGAATACATGCTTTTCTCAGTGGCTATCATAATAATCTAAAACAAGCACACGTGCATTCTGAAAAGCATGCATTCTAAAACAAGCACACATGCCAGTCTGATTTTGTGGGTACTGGGTAGTAACAGAAATCAGTCTGATTCATTTTCATGTTTGTCTAGGTTGACGCTGCCGTTGTCTCATTCAAACTGAAGCCACCATCAGAATATCCCCAAGTTTCGTCGAGTAAAAGCTTCTTCGCAATGGTAGCTTCCCTTTCTCCGTTGTACATTGTCATGCATTGAGTTTCTGAGGATTTTCATCTTTAGTTTCATTGCACTGAAATATCCCATAGTACTTTAATTATTGAAATTTTCACTTGCTGTTTGATAATGTTATCTTCCAAGTTACTCCAAACAAAGATAATGCCACACACATAAACTCCTCCTTCACTTTTTTTTCAATAACAGTTCTGTTCTATATACTCCCAGGTTAATTCAGCATTCAATGAGAAGCGTAAGATGATACGCAAGTCACTTCAGCACATATGCACATCCCTTGAGATCGAAGAAGCTTTAGAAAGCATTGGTCTTCTAAGTACTGTAAGTTATTGCCATGTACTACTCTTTTAAATTTTTATTTTCATTTTCATTATATGCCCTCGCTCACTTTATTTCATATGTTCAGTCATTTTGTTTCTCAAGGATTTTGTTGACTCATCTGTTCTTCTGATGTTTACAGTCAAGGCCAGAAGAACTAACATTGGATGATTTTGTAAAACTGCATAACTTAATTACCAAAGAGTAGCTGTTTACAAGCTGTGGGATTGAAGACCAAACTCTGGCAGAAGTCGGTCCCAAAGATTCCCACATTCACAAGGCTCTTTGTTGCAGCAGATACATGATTGAAACAGAGAACCAAGTATTAAGAGTGTATTAGAATCCCAACAGTTTTCTTCAACTAATGTTTCAAGAATAGGGGCATAATGTTCATATATGATAGAAAGATATTAGGTTCAACACGCCGCATTCTATGCCATGTATAATCCTGTAAGTTTCACTGCCATCAAAGGCACTCAGAGACAAGGTTTTAAAATAAAATCTGCAATATATTGTAGTCTCATCAGTCGTAGTATTTGACCACAATTTTCTACAATAGCAAGGATTACAATGCGACTGTGATTCAAAAATCTTTTGAATCTTGTTTGTAACTATTTTTGAAGCTGAAACAGGTGCTTGCCATATCATAAAGGGAAACTGAAGACATTTTTCATTTTAACTCCAATATTAGGTAAGACAACCAATAAATTGATTAAAATTGTATTTTTCTTTGCCGAAACCACAAAGATAAAGGCTATTTTGTATATGCAACCAAAAAAAATCAGCAAAGAACTAGCATAACATAAAACTTGGTAAGTTTATGCAGTCTGGCCTCACTCCACGATATATTACATCCCAAATCTTCTTCCATGCCTAATAGCCATAATCATCACCAAAAATTAATCTTCTTATTCCTAAACAATTAAAGATTAAAAAATTCTGTAGCAAGATGGAAGAGAATTGAAGCCACAAGAAAAAGGGAAAAAAGCAAAATAACATCATCATCATCAGCCATGAAACTGGTACACGAGGTCCAATGCCCTCAACTTGATAGCATGTGAATCATAATCCTTAACAAACCCATCATCGAAAAATCGCTTCTCCTCCACTTGGGCCACCGTAGACGGCGACAAGGGACGTTTTGGTCGCTTGTTTTTGATGAAGCAGTCTCGAAATTTCTGCTCAACTCTGTCAATTGTGCACTTTGAGGTCTCTTCTTCATCATCATCGTCGTCAGCTAGCTGCATAGGGGCGGCTCCGTTGGCGGAGGAGACAGAGTTTTCCGGCGGCGGAGGGGATTGAAGAGTGGAGAGGAAGGCGGTGAGGTGATGGTGGGCTTGGTGTAGGGAATTGTGGATTTGATGGAGATGAGTTGGGTTGGTTGAATTTGAATTTGATGATGATGAAGATGATAGTTGTTTGGCCATGAAGGTGGCTTGTTCAAGAGAGATTATGAGTTCTGATAATGATGATTGTGGCTGTTCTTCCATCATGAAATGAAGAAGAAAAAAAAATGTGTGTTTTGAAGGAACAACGTTACAAAGTACAAAAGGGTGTGTTGTGTTGTGTATTATCACATGTGGGTTTTGTTGCTTGCGTTTGTTGTGTTGTGTTGTGTTGGGGTGATATTGTTAACTAAGTTAAATTAAAGTAGATATAAACAAGAAAAGTGTGTACTAGGTTCGGGTTGAGTTGCGTAGTGGATGTTGATGATGTTTTTTGGGGCGTTCCTCACATTAGACGAGGATATACTTGAATCAATCTCTTCATTCATTCCCCATCACATTCACTGCATTCTTTAATAAGTCCGTTTGTGATAATGAGTGTCGCATATGAATAAGGACTAAATATATAATGTATTCTTGTGAAATTATATAATTTACCAATGGATATTAACCATATGATAATTAGTACAATTAATTCATACCAAATTGATCTTAACATGAAGTTAAATACGGAGCCCCATGATTCCAAAATCTTTTAGTTTTAGAATTTGATTACAAATTATTGACAAATTAACCAATTTAATTTTTTTTTTATAAGTTTAAACACTTATATTTAGATGAGTTGGATCACACCGTTCATCAAAGTCGAGTAAAGAGTATTGATATCAGTATTAACTGATTATTTACCAACGAAGTCTTCACGCTAATAACGAGAGTTGAACTTTATAGAATATGAGTACATTTCTTACTGACTAGATAAATTTTCGTTGTCACTTATACAATTTTTTGAATAGTTTAGGAGTAGTAAGTAATTAAATAAATAATTATTAAAATTGTAAATTTATGCAATATATAAATGCTTCAAAGTCGAGTAGATCATACAGTTAGTTGTTGTGTTCACATTTGATATTCTAAAACATATCTTCAAACTTACATTTCTCTACGTTTAGTATGTATGAGTTTCGCCTTTAAACTCGTTAAAACAACAAATATATACAAACCCTTCAAAATGTTTTATATTCTAACATCAAACTTAAATTTATTCTAGACATCACTCTTTAATATTCATTTGAATTAGACTAACTAGTCTCCAAAAGACATTGTTTCGTTATTCTAAATAAGATAATTTAGAATATGATATTTAGACATTATAATTGATGCCGAACAACATATTTTTCTACAATTTTCATTTTTGTAATAATTTTTTCTCTTTCCTCGGTTTGCATCTCAATTTCTACACACATCTATTTGTATTTTTGTATCGTGTATATGGTGTCCAAATATTACTTATTCAATACATTGAAAAAGACTCGCTCTCTCCATTTTAAATTATAAAAATAAAATAAAATCAATTCACACTTATTAAGAAAATGAATTGACCTTATTTAATGATCTAAAATTTACCCCCAAAAAATTATGTTTCCTAAATTGCCCTTCCTTTCTTAAGTTGGTGAAAATAAATATGCATCCTTGCAAATAAAAAAATAATGAATAGAGTCACTCGAAAGTAACTATGCATGTTTAAAACCTACTCTTTGTAAAGGAATTAGAAAAATCATTGGAGAAAACATAAACTCAATATATATTATGAAGGTATTTTTGGAACAACACAATAAAGTAGAGTCAATAAATATTACAAAGGTATTTTTGGAACAATACAATAAAGTAGAGTCAAAGTTGATCTTTTTTCTTATAATTTGGGATAACAAAATTGGATTTTATTTCTTATAATTTGGAATAAAAGAAGTATTATTTTAAATTTCTTAAATAATATCTTTAACATACTTGATATGAGCTAGACCACTGGATAGAGAAAGATGATCAAATTCAAATCCTCGAACAACGCTTCGTTCCTGGAAGTGCAAGTAATACCTACAAACACTCTAACACTCAAGAAGTGTTTATTTGATAAGAGTGAGAGGTAAGTTGGATTAGAAAATATTTATCTTTCATAGTGTCAGAATCGTTGTACTTATAGGGTCACTTCCCCATGCTCAAGTCCTTGAGGACAAATGTTATGAAATTCAGCGGGTTCTTATTTTCGGCGTTGTTTCTTATTGGCAATTAGAATTAAGGTTAGTTGTTTTATGTGAAAGATTATAGAAGTTGTAGAAGTATTGTTAATGATATAGAAAGCGGATCGAAAAGTACTGACCTTGAGTTAGACTGAAACAATACTCATTCCTATTATTTAACTATTTATTTTAGGAAAATGTTCGTGTGTCTCTTTCAATACACCGTTGAAAGTTAAGATCTAATACAAATGAGAAAACATAGAGAGTTTGATTAGCATCCATATTTATTTTATCACCATTTCCTACACCTCACATCCCCAATTGGAGAGTGAGCAAAAAAACAAAGAAATTAGTGACCGAATGTTTATTCTTTTCAATTTCAATTGACGATTATGCTCCAAGCAACTCAAATTAAATATTGTTTAAAGTTTAATTGGCATTCGTGTAAAAAAAATTTACACCATCAACATTTCATAACACTTTATAAATATAATTTTTAAAATAATTATAATAAAAATCAAACATTACTAATAATTTAAAGATTGTTATTGATTCTTTACAAAGACTCTTTAAGACTCATAGTTTGTGCCATGAAAAGAAAAAGCATTTCATGTGTTGTCTTTCGTTTTCAAAGAAGGCCTCAATCTATAAAGTTCTACTTTATTTCTCGCTAAAAGAGAATAGAAGGTTCCATATATTTTTACAATCATAGCATGGCATGATGATAGGATATATGCAAATGCGTTCCTGTCTTTCAATTTTTTGTTATTTTAACCATTTGATAAATAGTACAATAAATATTATCAAAAGTAAATAAATAAACAGTGCAATAATAATCTTCAATGTGTTAATATTGTTATGAATTTCCATCTTAGTTATCACAAAATACTGAGTTCGACTCTATTCATAAAAAATAATACCTTCTTTTAACAAAATCAAATTATTTTTGACCTGATTCATTTTTTGAAAAAACAATAGAAATAAATTAGTTACATACATGCATCAATAGAATATATTAAATTTTATGTTGTGTGCATTGAAATGCAAAATAGTCACATATAATTTAGAAGAAACTTGTAAAATAATTGTTGAAACACTTAAACACTAACAATGTAAAATAGTTTTACACTATCATTTAATTTTAACTACTTAATATGTCACATCGTGTAATATAATATTTTAATCAATGACAGTTATTTAATTATTTAAAGTTGTAATGTGTTATAATTGGATGATAATATAAAAACAACTTTGCGTGTTCATTGCATTACGTTTATTCTCATTAATATTTAGTGCAATGGTTATGCACTTACACTATAGAGTAAAGTAATTTTACATGTTCAACGTCAACCAATCATCATGTCATATATACATAAATTGTAACTGTTTTTATATTAAAAATATATATCCTATACTTAATTTTTATTGGACATCAATGTAAAACTAGTTTACATTTATGCATATCCTTTTTGTCTTAGTATTTTTCATGGATGTGTTCTCTCCAATCTCGAATATAAACAACAACAAAAATCATATTTTGTTGTCTCAAATATATGAGTTTAATTTGCATGAACTAACAAAATAAAATATTTTACACTATCAACACATCAGAGAATGTTTATTACTTTAAAAGTAGTTACCAAACATTTTTGAAGATCATATGATTGTAATTCTCTGTCAATATAAAAGCTATTTGTCCAAAAATTATATATAAATTAAATCCCTCAAATATAACAAAATTTCATTAATTCTACTATATCTAATGCTACAATTCCTAAAATATATTTTAATTAACATAGAATTTATTTTTCAATAATCTATTATAATATATTAAATCGGACCGAAATTTGTTTCTATTGACACATCATTCATGCATGTGCCACATCAATCTCCTTATTCTATCCGCTCAATTTTTGTCCTCTTTTGTCTACTCCGTCACTGTTTCAATTTTCTTGGGTACTATTACTACCATTTATTTCCTACTTAACTACAATTTAATATTTTGTATTGCATTTTTTTCTTCATGTGACCATAGTTTCATAACGTCACATTTTAGTCATTACATAGTTAATTTGTTGTCTCCTCCAATTCAATTCGAAAATATTATATATGGTCTTCTCCAATTTCTCAGCAACTTACCATTTCTTTGCAATAAAATATTTATTTCATATTTATATTTAACTTTTATTGCAGTAAAATTATATCAAGAACAACTCTATATTGATTGATCTTCTTTATCTTTGGGCATAGGAAAACTGATGCAAATGGATGTGACACCACATTTGTCTGAGGAAGAGTTGAAAGCTATAATGGTAAGCTCATGATATATTATATACACTTTGTTTGTAGTTACTATCAATCAATTAGTAAACAATTGGTTAAAAATACTACTATCTTTTCTATCAATTCGATTGAAATAGCCATTTGTGTTTCATGATGATGATATAGTAAAAGATCGAAATGTCTTTTATTCGTTAGAAAATTGTGTTAGTTGATATAAATAATGGTGTTCAATGTTAGCCTTAACAACAACTATGTTAATAATTAAGTATATTCCTCACTATGACTAAAGGACCTTGAGCCCTTGAATACTTGCATCATGGCTTCAAGCCCACCGATAATCTATAAAGACAATGAGTCTTCAAACACTTTATTAATGAAAAATAAAAAGTGAGTGAAAGTAGTTGTTTTTTGTTTCTTATAATATTTCTCAACTATGAAGTATAATGTGATGAATTAATTGTCAAGTCTTGGTATCTTGATCGACAATAGTTTATCATGCAACTATGATAATGCTTCTTTTATAGATTTACCAGAAATTAAACAATAGTAGAATATAACTAAAAATATTATTAATTTTAAGTTGAACATCTTTTTTTAACATATATAATTTAATTATGATAGTCATGGAAGGGGAGTGCCCTTTTTACCCATACTACTACACCTACAAGTTTTGATAGATAGGTGAGAAAAATCACAATCTATTTATTTAATTATAGGTGGTGTCTAATATCAACTTGGTCTAAAAGTAGACAGTTAAATTTTAGTAAATTATAATAAAATCTTATATTTTTTTTACAAATATTATTTTTTTACTAGAAATATTAAGGGTCCACCCTTTTATCATTTTTAATATAAAAAAATTAATTTCTTAAACAATGAATCTTTTTAATTCATTACATATAAATACATCACAATGTCTTAACTATAATTTAAAAATTAAAATGTAACAACCATGAACCTTAAAATGCACCTTAAATTACACAATATATAAAAAAATATAATCCTTACCATTTAAAAATCAATAATCAAAGTTACACACAAACTATTCAATAAAGTTTAAATTAAAATAAATCGAAAAAATATATTGAAACAAACAAATTG
>JBBPBP010000003.1:3451678-3478766 GCA_037974735.1 Cicer chorassanicum
AAAAAAAAAAAAAAAAACACTCTTGTTGGTGGGGTCCAGTACATAAGATGGGCCCACTTAGATTATTTAGATCTAACGGTTGAAAGTGGGTATGATTTTTCGGCGGCAAAAGATCTTAACGGTAAAAAACAGTGAATAAGCGGTTTTTGATAAAAGAAGATTGTGTATGGATTTTGAGGATCTGATCTGACAGCTCGTAAACTCTTTTCATTTCATTTCACAGTCACTCACATGCCTTTCTTGCTTCTCAATTAGGATAAGTACCATATTTCATCTCTTTTCCCTATTTCTCTTCTGATACGCCCTTTCGATTTTCTTCTTCAATATATATCAAATTTTGTATATCCTCTTTCTTTTAAATTCAATTCAATATATTCCTTTTTTAATTATAAAAAAATCCTGAAATTATTTTTTGAATGTACTAATATTTATTATTTTATTAAATTTAAATTTAATTTATATTGTATAAACAAAAATGTTAAAGAATATTGTGGAAAAAGTGGTGATACTTTATCTTGAACGTGTCTTTTTGTACCGCACTATACTCTTGTATTTTAGTGGGGAAAAACTACGAAGAGATTTTTTCTTTTTTTGATAATACTACAAGATTTTTCATTGAGTTAGTTTTAAAATATTTTTTGTTCGAAAAAGAATAATACTGTTTACACATTTTATTACAGCCGACACTTTTTTTTATGAAAATATTGGTATAATTTGTATACAAATAAATAATTAAGATATGGTATTTTTTAGGATATTTGATTGTTGAATTTTTTTATTTTTTCTATATAAGGATTATTTGGACGGCTCTTTTAGCTAACTGATTTTGATTTGACTATTTATCATTGTGATTTTTAATTAGTCTTCGTTTCAATCAAAATAAATATTGACATTCTTAATGATAAATTATACGACTTTTCTCTTTCTTATTTTGAGTATATGATTTTTCTTTGCATAGTAGAATAAGGTGACTATATCTGTAACACCCAAAAAAAAGAAAATGGTTACTAGTATGAAAATACTTGGAATCCACACAAGGTACTTATTCTAATCTCATATTTAAAGTGGATCATATTTTTGTCTTTTGGATCTTATACACACTATGTGTGGTGTCACTATTGTAGGGTCATTTTAGTGAAATCTGCCACAAATTAATTAAAACTAGGTGGCATCTAGTAACTTATAAGTGCGAATTGGTGGTGAGTTTTCCAAAACTTAAAGCAAGTCGTCCTAATTTTAATTAAAGTTATTTTTAAAATTTTAATAGAATAGTTGACATTACATTCTTTTTTGGATATTTTTCCATTATGTCTTTTACAATAATAAATTTCATATTTCCTACCTTAAAATGTATAAATGAAAATGATCTATTATTTTTTAATTTTAAAGTAAGGCGGGGATACGTCTATACAAAGAGGAAATTTTTTGTTGCTATATTTTTTTTAACAATGTTAAATTAATAAATAAAAAACTAAGTTATATTAATAAAATGAAATAAAATATATTAAAGTGCAAAATAAAAGAAAATAATATTATAGAGCATATTGAAAGGATAATAAGTTTCAAAAGTAAGATATATTGAAAAGTTTTTTAAAAAAAAAGTATATAATAAAAAATATCCATTTTTTCAAGCTTACTGTAATTCAAAACTTATATTAAGTCGATCACATTTTTTTCAAATTCACCTTAATTTTAAACATGTATTAAGTCAATAAATAGAATAACTTAAAAGTGAAAGAGGTCGAGGAATGTTTCTATTTGGATTATCTATTTAAAATTTTATGTTTACAAATTATATAAAGAGTGCAATATTCTCGTTATTATCAAGTCTTACATTAATTATAAATGACGTAAATGATTGACACTTAAGATAAGTAATTCATATACTTAATGATTTAAAGTTTTAGTGGAGATGTGATATTAAAGTTGATGGTTGATTGAAGTTTAATCATGTCTTTGTACCGAATGTCTTCTTGGTCAAGGGTATTCAGGCGCATGCCCCGTTGATATGCAGTTAACAACAATGTAAGTGTATGTGGATAAAAAAGCTTCCCACATTGATTGGAAAAGTGAATGTTGAGTAAGTACAAGTGAGAGAACTTATATACTCATTACCTTAAGATTTTGAGTGAAGATGTGGTATTCAACCCACTTGTGTGATTGCTATTTCCAATGTGATGATATCCCTTGGGCCCTCCTCATGGCTCAATAGTGATATCAGAGTCTAATTCGACTTGGTGGAGGCAGGACTCTGATATTGGATCTTTGTACGAAAGTTTTGTTGATGGTATAGTTAAGAGGTGTGTCCCGTTGATATTAACGACGATGCAACTATTGGATGAAGGACATTCACACTTGATGACAGACACTCTTTCACACTTAGCATCGTTGAGTTTGGTACATAGAGATAATAGGTGACAACTAGACTCGTACTGATTATATATCCGCAAAAATAACTACAATGAGTTGAATAAAAACTCACATTATGTGGACACATGTAATTATATGCAACAATGAATAGATATGTATGTGCATACGATTAATTCACCACGTTATTAATATGGGACGTGGACATGAGTAATTATATCCAACAATAAATAGATGACTACCTTAGTGTCTAATTATTATTTTTATTGAGTAATTCTATGTGATTGAAGGTAAAAAATTTGATTTTAGAATCGTCACTTACTACACGCATTCATACCGTCAATGACTATGTGAATGTCCGATCTTAATCAAATAATTTTGATTTCAAATAATTTGTGATTTTTTTAAAACAAATATTATGGAATTAAATATCTAAATTGTACTTTCTTAATTAAACGGATTTACAACCGTTGACTGTATGAACATGTGCGTCAATCACACCGCATAAAACCGTGGTTGGAAGACAAGGGATGAAGCTGCTGAAATGCAAATCAAATGCATATACATTTAATTCAAGCAGTATTTCCATTCCACCAACTCCACGTTGACCAGATCAAAACTTCTATATGTGTTGGTCAATGCGACACATGGCTTCTCATGAGTCACGTGACGTGAAAAAATCAATATATAATATATACTTGTAATTATTCTATTATTATTAATTTACGAAATTGATTTTTTAATTTAAAAAATAAACAGTTTTGTTTTTTTTTTAATTTTGAATTAAAAAATAATGATTTGATATTTTGTAAATGATGTGAGATACAATTCTATAATATAGAACTATTTAGATGCATTAATTATTCATATATCATTAATTAAATTAAAAAGATAAAAAATTTATAAAGTTGAAAATTAAAATTATAATTTTATGGATGTTAATTATTTTTTAGTTAAAAAATTAGAGGAATAGATTAAAACTGTCGACTTTTAAAATAAGAGGATCAATTTCGCGAATCACTTAAAATAGAGAAATAAAACTGCAATTAAACTAATATATTATAAACTTTTAAGTTAACTCTTAAAGAAATGTAAGTAATTTATTCAACAATCAGTTAAAGTTTGCCGCATAAATAAATTTATAAATTTATGTAGCTAATTTTCATTGGTTGATTATTAAATTACGTATAATTCTTTAACGATAGTCCAGGCTCACCATCTCTATTATTGTAATGTATAATTGGATAAATACAAACGCCGGCACCTTAGGTCAAGCCAAGAAAGAAGGTAGGAGGAAAAGAAAAAATGCACCAACACTAAATATATATATATATATATATATTCTGTACCAGTGTATAGTCAACTATCTATGTATATGATTTTGGAAAAAATATATCCACTTCTTACAATGTATGACACTATTAAAACCACTTAGATTTTTTAAACATCTTTTCAACCATAACGAATAATATACCCAAAGATGCATTGGGGTCAATTGCAACTTGCAATAGAGAAATTAAAAGAAGTTGCTTCTCATCATCACTGAAAAACTTCTATATGTGTTGCACTAACTCAAAGTATGTATAATGTATGATCCACTAGTACAGAATGGATATAAAATATACTCGTTTTTTAATTACTTGTATTTTTTAAATTATATGTAGTCATAATCATGTTAAAACATAAATGACATTTTTACAATTAAATTAACAATTTTTAGTTATGACCAACTTAAAATTTAAATATAAATTTATTATCATCACTATTTTCTATCTTTCTTTCGTCTTTATTATATTTTTTTTATGTTTTTTATTAATATTCGTCTCTCATCTCTCTTTTCATCTATTCACCCATCACGAATTTATATCTCTACTATTATACGTCATTAATTTATAATTTTTTTAATATTAATATTTGATAAACACTTATTTATTTGAATACAATTTATTAAATGAAGTCAACTAAAAATGAAAATAGTCTTTGTAAAGTCACTATCCTCTTAATATATAGTAGTTAGCTAATAAGGGTGCCTAATAGGTGCATCATAATAGCTAAAAAACCATTTGAGATGCTCTAAAATTTCCTTTCTACTACCACATCCTTACTAGTTATTGTAGAAGCAAATGGAGTGTGACAACCTCGCTTGTTTGTTTCTTATGTAGGAGACATGTTGAGACAATCCTTTATGTTCTGATTTTGTATGCATGTTGCAACTCGGATATGGTTCCATATAGTTTCATCTAATTTGTCTTCTAATTTTTTCCCTTTAAATTGCAGGGACTAGATCGCTAACAACCTCAACGACAAGAGGGGGCGAACAACGAGAAGAAGACAATATATTATCCTAACTATCTGTTGGTTTTTTTTTTTGGACATGGAGAAATATAGCCATCTTTGAGGTGGACTTTCAATGCCCGCAAAACCTGATTGTGGTAATCCAGAACTTCGTTAGAGATATCAGTGATTGCTCCGCTCATACACTCTATCAGAACCCTCATCATCGTGAGACGACCTACATTGGATGGAAAAAAAAACTCCAAATGGATGGATCAAGCTTAACAATGATGACACTTGAAAAAACAATTACCAACTCTCAAACTATACAGGGCTTTTTCGCAACTCAACTGGGAGATGGATCAAATGGTACACTAAGAGGGTCAACGCATGTGATGCCTGAATGCAGAAATATGAGGTTTATACCTTAGTTGGATTATTGCTCATAGGAAGGGCTTTTTGCATCTTATTGTGAAAAGTGACTCAGATTTTGATTAACATGATCATAGGAAACTATAAGTTAGGTGAGGTGATTCCCATTTTAATTCATCGTATTAGGCATCTTAATTTTGATTCTCAATTGAAATGTTCAGTTCCAACATACTTGGCATCTTATTATGGAAAATGCAAATTAAGTAGGGTGAATCTTATTTTAACTCATCATATTAGACATCTTAATTTTGATCCTCAACTAATACGTCAAGTCCTATCATACATGACGTAGAGGAAACAAAAATATTAATTAACTTAACTTTAATATCTCTGTAAACTCTTTAAATTAAAATATAGCAGAATTTTCCCTAAATGAACCCCATAAATATCTTTTCGATGATATCTTCAAAATCTACTTGAATAAAATTGCTCGTCTAATCATTTAGTTTATGTCTTAAACTTCGAGCATCTTTTGCATAAAAAAAAAAATTTCAACAGGCTCCAAATTTACCTTTCAACTAGAGATTTACAAAGGGGGAAGGGAAAATCATACATGTGTCCCACGGCAGCTCACCTTTTGGGGTGAGAAACATATCACCAATTAGCCAAATTCACAAGTGGCAGATTGGCATAATATTAATCTTATCAATATGAGTCTACGTGTTTCATACAAGGAAGCAAACAATATGTACCAAATTAATTAATTTGAAGTATTAAACAAACATAAAATCTTGGTGAAAGAGAACATGCATCATGGTAAACATGTCAAAGCATGAAAAAGTTAAAGAAGTCACATTTTCATCACTGTTTCCTCTCAATTATTTTACTGTTCAGCTTTTCAGATATGTCTGAATATTTCCTAACGCAATCAATTTATTCGCATGAAAAACAAAACACACCCACGTGACAATGACGCTATTTATCAAATCCTTCTTGGACCTTCATGTTGCATAAGCAAATTAAACAGTGAGTAAAAAAGTAGTAACATTACATGTGGTTCATTAGTTAATTTGAGTAGATAAATAATGATAAAATTGTGAACTCCAGATAATTTTATTTTTTATTTTTTTATGAATTTAATTTATATATGTTATTAAAAAAAATTATACACTTAATTTATTACGACAGTTAAATTATTATTAATATTTAATTTTTACTATAATTATTTATAAAGTTGAAATATGATTCATTTTTTTATATTTATTTATGTTATATTTAAAGATAGATAAATACAAAGAAGTTGAAAAGTAAGTTCCACTATTAAGTACTTACTATTTTTAAACTTTTTATTTATTTATTTTTTCAATTTTTGTGTGTCTATCTTTCTCCAAATTGGACATAAATGAAGATGGAATAAATGGAGAGTCGTATGATTGATTATAATTTATCGAATGTAAAAAGATATTTATACAAACTGTGCATACAAAATAAGTTCTTTAATTTATATATATTATCGGTAGAAAAAATTCTTACGAAGACAATCAATTACAATTATTAAATTATTAATAATATTTTATTTTTACTGTAACTAATTCTAAAATTATACGTATAATTGGGTTGTAATGTATTGGCTTATCAAAACTTTTAAATTGGATGTGTATCAAAAATTAAATTTTTTATAACAATATTCATTTGTATTTATTTCATAATGAAACAAAATTACAAATATCTAAAATAAAAATGTTAGATATTTTTGTTAGAAATTGTTAACCTATCAAACATCGAATGCATATAGTATATAAATTATGGTATATGGAAGGGTATTAATGGGCAACAGTGATTCTTTGCTACATAGTGTAGAAATAAAAAGTGGTGGGGCCCACCTATTGGATGATCGAGAGAAGTTGAGACTCTCTGAGCTACTTCTCTTTTGGATGTCTCTATTTCAACCAAATTCCCGTTAGTTATTAGTTATGTACCAAATTCTTTTTTTTTTGAGACACTTCTTTTCTTTTCTTTTGTTTGTTAATATTAATATAATGTTTTGTCTAGAAAAAAAAAAAACAAACTACGCTAGATACTATTTTAAAATGAGCCAACTGCAAAATACAAATACATGAAATCATGCGTACACGGGAGTCAAAATTATTATTTCATTATCTAAGGTTTCTTATTTAAAGCGATAAATGAAACAGAGCGTTTGAGCTTTTTATTTTTCAACTAATGTAATACAATGTCTATACCCACGGTGAAGTACATACCTGTAGGCATACGAAACTTATACCTACGATTGTATCTACTGTTACTGTAACTATCTGTTGGTATATGGTAAATTTGTTGTAGTGATAGTTATTTTTCTTTTTAAAGATCAAATTAAGTGTACGTTGTAAAATCTATTTGAAGGAGTAGAATTGAACATTCTTGAATTGGTCATAATGACATTAATGCTTTCTGATACCTTAAGATCAAACTTTAAATTGAATAATTGGTCATAATAACATTAATGTTTTCTGATACCTTATGATCAAACCTTAACTTGAATAATCAATTGTATTGTAATATCAGTTTGTGATGAGGTTGGATATTCATACTAAGATTGATTCTTGTTCAAGTACATAATAGTTAAGAGAAATAAAATTTAATATATGATTGTTTAAATTAATAAAAAATAAAGGCAAAATGTATATGTTGGATCTAAGTTACGTGAAAAATATCATATTAGTCATTTCATTTTTTTTTATCAAGTTAGTCTTTTATGTTTATAAAAGTTACAATGTTACTATTTTTAGCCTTAATTTCATTACAATCATTTTTAGATAGAGATTTTTCAAATTTTATTATGAGACTTTTTATCCATCATATCAAGATCATAATAAATTTTCATGAGAGAATTTTATGTTTAACTTCACTACCCTAAAATATATCTTACTCAAATTCTCTCTTGTTTAATTATTTTTCTAAAAATTGATTAAAAATTTATGCTCTTGTAATTATTGCAATCGAAACCTCTTTAACAGTTACACGAGTTTAATGAAAAGATTGACATAATTTTGGGTTTCAATTTTGTTGGTTTGAAGTTAGGATCAATGCCATCAATATTTATAAACATAATAAAGAACAAACTTGACATCAAAAGTAAGATAAATGACTTATTTTTACAAACAAATATATATATAAATGACTAATATATATATATATATCTGATTCAACATTCATTATCTTAAAACACAAATGATGATACAATCTACCCTTATAAAAACCCAATAATCAATTTTTCAAGTGAATTTTCACCTTACCTATCAAAATTTAGTAGAAACAATTGCTAAAGAAATGAGATTCACAAATTTAAAATTATTGATAGAAATATGAAATTGTTGATTGTATTCTATGATCAAGATTTGTCAAAGTTTTTTAAAAATACACACTTTTGAAATTTTTTTTTGTTTCTTTATAATTAGACTAATTCACATTTTACAAGATTAATCGTTTGTTTTATCCTTAATTGACATTCTAGTTTACTTCGACGAAAAATGGATATTTAAACCAAATTTATTGTTTTTAGCCTCGTTGACATTTAGGCCTCTATAAAAAAAATATATATTATATATTGAATAATTAAGCACAATTTTATTTTTTTAGTTTTAATTGAAATTTCATATTTTATTGATATTAGCTTCTATTCATAATCAAACACAAAATATCATATATTTTTGCTAATGTATTTTTTGCAATACAAATTCCTTTTAGCTAATTTTTTCCAACGTTTATTTTTAACGATTTTCCAAGTATGTTATAGTTTGATGGGATATTAGATATATTTGTTTGTTAATTAAATTAGTTAGCTAATTATATTAACTAATTAGTTATTTTACATTAGTTAGTCGTTTATCTAATTGATTATATAAATTCAAATAACAATTAATATAATTCATTCTCATTGTGGACAACGAGCAGGTTGGACATATTTGGGTCTAAAACACTCCTCCACCCATACCACATATGAGAAAAATTGACCTTGTACCCCCACTTTTATCCCTATACCCCCACAATATTTTGAAAATGCCAAAAATACCCTCAATTTTTTTTTTCTTTCAAAATCCACTTTCAATTCTGGAAAACTATTTTCAAGAATTCATGTACACAGAGTTTTACCGAAAAACTTTTTACAAGTTTTCCGGTACAGAAGAATGTTTCCGAAAAACTAAAAAAAATATTTCTGGTACAGAAGGAAAAAATGTGTGTACCGGAAAACTTTTTTCAACATTTTCGTACATAACGTGTTTCCGAAAAACTTGTTTCCCAACAAATTTTCCGGTACACACTCTTATTTTAAAAAAAAATTAAATTTTATTAATTTTTTTATATCATTTAAAAAATTATTGAAAATTTTGGGGTTGTCGTGCCAACTCTATATCATAATGAAGTTTTTGCCGTTTTTATTTCTATCCCTACCCACAAAAAAAAAATATAGTTAAAATCAAATAAATTAATTAAATACTAATATAATTAAAAAATTAAAATAAAAAAAATCTGAAACTACCGGAAAACTTGTGGGTGAAGTTTTACGGTAACTTCCGGAAAAGTTATTAACAAGTTTTCCGGTAGTTCATTATTTCCGGAAAACTTGAAAAAAAAATTCCTGAACTAACGGAAAACTTTTTTCAAGTTTTCCGTAGTGGTGTTCTGTACTGGAAAACTTGAAAAAAAATTCCGGTAAAAATGAAAATTTTGACAATAATATATACGAGGGTATTATGATATTTTCACTTACTTTTTGGGGGTATAGGGATAGTTGTGGGGGTACGGGGTAAAATTTTCCGCAGGTGAAGTACAATAATCGAGGTCTGTCCATTGGACGGATTCGGGCCGAAAACACCCCTAGGCCCAAAGTGCGAGTGAAGTACAATAATGAGCGGGTTACAAGTAATATATGTTTGTGGGTTTTTGGATGGGTTTATACCGGTCTATTCAAACCTAGATCTTTCAAAGAAAAATCATAAATATGTATTATCAAACCATCACGTAAACAAAACCGAAAACTTGAAGAAAAATCTAAGAAAATCAAGATTTTACAAAAAGAAAAAGAAGATGACAGTGATGAACAAATATGAGAAGGAAGAGGAAAAAACGAAAATTAATTGTTGTAAACTTCCATTTTTGCAAAGCTTTATAAGTTGCACAAAAAAAATCAGATAATTTGAAACAAAAATTAAAATTTTGAACTTTTTTTTTAAATTCTTTTAATGAAGTCGCCTTTGCAAACTCGGACTTCCTTAAAAAAGTCGCCATTTGCAAAGTGAACTTATAACTAAGTAAAAAAATGAAATATTTTAGTATATAGTTTTGAAAATGGAGTAATTTGGTAAAAAAATTTCAAAATTAAAATAGTAAAATAAAAATTAAAATAGATAATACTGTTACAATTATAAATAAAAAGATATAATTGAATATGATATAAAAAATTCATAATGTATATATATACACACATTATGAATTTAATTATTATTAATAGTAAAAGTTTGACATTAAAACTTCAGAACATACTTCGAATTCCATACTATAGAGGCAAGAGCTTGTGCCCTGTCCATGATAAAATAAGAGATTATGAAAACTTGATAAATGCAAAAATATTCAAAAATATTTTAAAATAAAATAAAAGATCACATATAAATAACATGATAAAATTAAATTTTTATTATGTATTGACATTAGTAACTAAAAAATATTAAATCAATAGTTATGAAAGTTAAGGTAATATGAATAAATAGTTTATAAAAAAACAAAGGATATTAAATTGCAATATATTTTTTTTTCTTCTGAAATTTACACAAATTACTTATTAACACTGTTCAATTTTGACCGACAATGTAATATTAATTGAAGTTGAGCTTGAGTCATGTCTTCGTGATCTTTTGAAACCTAACTCGCTTAAACTTTTATTCATAAAAACAAAAATACAATCAATATATATACGGACATCACTCCACCAATATGTAACGTTCACACAGTATCATGAGAATATGTAAGTAAAATGAAAATAAAAATCCTAATTTACTAGAATATATATATATATATATATATATATATATATATATATATATATATATATATATATATATATATATATATATATATATATATATATAAAGTAGAGGGTGAGAGTGTAAAAAGTTGTTAGAAAAATGGTATAAAAAATTTAGGCGTGAAAAAAATAAAATTAAAGTAGTTTAAGAAAGTTATAGATATAGTACTATTTGACATCTTAAGTTTACCAAACTTGAATTGTTATATGATGAGAGAAACATCCCCATGTTTTCCTTTTTGTATCTTGAAACAATGTGCAGGGACGCATGGGCTCTGACACAAATGCTTTGAGTCGTTTGTATGGATACATTTAGTTACTATTGAACCGTTTGTTTTAGAGCAAAATCTATATTGTCACTATTCAAACTTCGATGCATGAGCACAGTGATTTCAAGTTGGAGCAAAATTATAGCATGTAACCTCATGTCTATATCTGGAGTAGAAGCAATTTCTCTCAAAATGGGTTTAATTTAATGGATTTATTGGGAAAAAAATTACATACGAAGTATTAGCTATAGATTTGCTACGAAACGAGAATGAATCTTAGCTATGTAGTAAGGGAAAGTAATTATGAACAATTTTTTTACTGTGAATCAACTATGCATTAGCTATGATTTTTTTTAATATCAACTAGGTATTAGTTAGGAAAAATGTTGTAGCTATAATTAGTCTCTCAATCCATGCTTCTCTAGCTAAATTTGTTTGCTAAAGATCGAATTAGCTGCTAAATTTGTCATAGCAAATACCAGATTTTCTTGTAGTGTATGTTCTATCACATGCCATTAGATTGAACAATTGATTTTAAAGTAGAAATTATAATAACTCATTCTTAAAGAATTTTAGTTTTTAACTAGTTCCATTTAGTACCTACTCTTCTACCTTAAGACAATACATAAATTTCTCTACTTAATAATTTTATTTGAACAAATTCATTCCATCTGATTCACTGCATGACACATGAGTTAAATAATATATGACAACACAATTAATTCCCCAACTAATATTAATTATTCACATAAAATTACTATCATCAAGAGCAACCATATCATATCAGTGGGGGGAGAAGAAAACAAATAAGGAAGCTCACAACAAGTATAAACTTACAACGAACTAATGGTGGATTGTCTCGTCGGAAATAGCAAATGTGATTAATTCTGAATATTCATATCATTATCTGCAAAACGCTTTTCAAAAGAAAATAAAAAAAAAATCTATTTTTTTCTTTATTTTCCTTCTCTAAAAACCTCGATCTCCAAACTCACAGACAAAACCTAAATTCCCCATAGAAATTGTTTTTGTTGGCTAACATAATGCCCAAAGTTGTGTTTGTCTTTTTAGAAGCCAAAATTGGTGTGTTTTGTTTGAAGAAGAAAATTAGACATTGGTACTTTTTGTGTGCCCCTCATGGTAGAAATCGTTGGCATGGAAACACAATTTTTAACCGTAGTTGGGAACATAAATTGTATTTAATGAATATCACAAATTTCAACATCTAAAAATTATGTACTAGTTACAAGTACATCTAAACACAACTTCTCTCTCTCTATATTTTCGTTGAACATTTAAAAATTGTGTGATAAATAGTTTTATGATTTTCAAAATCGTAATTAATTGTATTTAGTAAAATGAGGGACAACATCTTGACTCACTAATTTTTCACTCAATGTAACTAAATGCATTTTTAATATGTATTACATTATCCAATAGATCTTGCACACATTCAATTTGATGTATTAAAGGATATCGAAGAAGTTTAAAAAATAGATTATGAATGCAGACGCAAAAAACTAGTATTTTTCCTATATAAAAAAAACATTACCAATCTAATTTATAGTTGAAAATTAATGTAAAAATAACACAACTCTTAACTAAAATATGTTAGTATGATATTATTTCTACATCATTCTCTTTGAAATTATAAAGTAAAAATGTATTTAAAAAATTTAGTTACGTCAATTTTTTAAATATATTTTTATTTTAAAGAAATTATCTAAGGATATAACTTTTTATAGTAAAATGTGGATGAATTGAGCGTGGGAGCTAACAAACAGATTTAAAGAGTGTTTATAAAAATAAAAATGTCCGTTAAAGAGTGTTTATGAAGAGAAAATCATATAAATTAATTTTACATTATATAACCAATATTATATGTCACTGTAAAATATTTAAGTGTATGGTTATTAAAATCGTTTATAAATATAATTAAGGAAGGATTAAAAATACATAATAAACAAATATGGAAAAATATCTGACTATTGAAAGATCATCCAATCCAACGGTTGCACTGGTTGTCCTGAGATTAATCCATGGCCGTTGGATCATCAAACATGCTCGACTTTTATGCCATGTTACTCGAAACACAGTCACTCCATGGCCGTTGTTGACAGAGAGTAAAATAATGCCTTTTTTACAGAGAATCTTTGTGAGACAACAACCCTGACACATTCATTATCTTCCATTTCTAGAGAGAGAAAATAGTCGAAACTTTGATTTTTGAATTCTTTATGTGAAGTGAAACTGTTAATTTGTTATCTTAAACTTCATGTCTTGTCGTTTTGTAGTTAAGTGTGAAGCTCGTTTACTTCTTACATAGCTGCGTATTCTTCTTATTTTTTTTTTAATATTTTGGAAATTATTATTATTAAATGAGATCATGTGTGTTTTCTGTCTGTTTCTCAAAAATGAAGGAGAAACCATTTCTGGGTGTTTCTAATTTTGAGAAAAATGTTTCTGGGTCTTTGTCTTAGTGTCTTTGGAGAATGAAAGACACGTTTTTTATGAAGATCAAGGTGTTTCTTCATTCATTATTCTAGAAACATCCCATAATTTGTATTATTGTTGAGAAGTAAAGTCTTGGGTGGTTGGTTGGTGATCCTTTGAGCCATTTTCTGTGTGTGTGTGTGAGAGAGAGAGAGTTAACTGTGAAGATTGAAGATTAAGCCAAACCGGGTTGCTTTTTCAGTTGCTGGTTCTTTAAGGTTGGTTTATACTTGAAGCTTTTCCCTTTTCTTATTGTTGTGGTTCATTGCTTTGATCTCCTACTTGTTGTGTAAACAAAAGTAGTTCCCTTTTGCTTCATTTTTCATTTTTATTTTATTTTCTGAATATTTTTTTATAAGCTTTTTGTGAAGATTATATATTTTGTCTTTTGTGTAGTTAGATTTTATGGAAAATGCAGTCTCAATAACTTTGTTAACCATATTTTGTTTTGTGCTTTACAGAAAGAAAATGGAGAACAAGAGTGTTTTAGGCATCATATGATGACCATAAACTCCTTGAATGTTTTTTGACAAGACAAGTCAATTTGATTTCAGGTACATTATTTATTTTTATTTTCCTTTTTTTTTTTCTGGTGATGATTCATTTACAACTGTGGAAAGAGACTTGTGTCTTCCTTTAGAAGGAAAGCCTTTCCCTTTCTCATATTTATGAGGAGGTAAATGGAAAAACACATCTAACTGTTCATATGGGTCAGACTCAGAAACCATGCTGACAAACCTCTCTGCTACCAAAACCTCATGGTTGAAGAGTAAAGTTAGAGATTTGTTTTTCTTACTGACCAATTTATCCCAAAAACACTACAAAATTACCAATATTACATTTGTACTTAAAAGGGTAGTTTTGGAATTTGACTAAAATATCTGCCGACGGCTTCTTTATTAGATTGCATTATTGAAAGTTAATTGTAATCAATTTTTAATTTGTATTAATGGATATATGATTATAATTTTTTAGGGGCATTAAATGATCACTTGTGCTAAATTAAGACAAAAGACTAATGGGGCATGTTTAGGTACTTCAGATTTGTTGGTCAAGTCATGTTTTAAGTAAACACAAGCTTTATATGAATTTTATTGATCATATTATAAGATATTATATCTAGAAGCTGTTGGAGAAGGGTGTGTGGTGTTGGACTTGGACCATTTGTTTTTTTGTGCTTCACAATTTTCCATTGGAATCTTAATTTATAATTTAAGGATCTTATGATTGCAACTGCTCCACAACCTTTTTTTTATTTATTTTCTGTCAATTATTTTTCTATTAGCAAATTGGTGCATCTTTGATCATTTCATTGAAGGCTTGAATTTTCATTTGTTGTGGCAACAGCTTCTTTGTGATAATCATCATTTACTTTTTGCTCCTACCAAATCAAAGATCATGGTGGAGGATGTTGATTCACGTTCAACAGAAGATTGGTTGTTACATGCAAAGAAGCTTGTTCCTATTGCTCTTGATAAAGCAAAAGAGGTTAAAGGCTTTCTTTGTCGATGGAAAATGATCATTTCTAGATTAGAACATATTCCATCAATGTTATCAAACTTATCAAGCCATCCATGTTTCTCAAAGAATGCTCTTTGCAAGGAGCAATTGCAGGCTGTGTCGAATTCACTCGGCGAAGCGGTCAAATTGGCTGAATTGTGTGTGAAGGAGAAGTATGAAGGTAAGCTTCAGATGCAGAGTGATCTCGATGCTTTAACCGGTAAACTTGATTTGAATCTAAGAGATTGTGGACTTTTGATCAAAACTGGTATGCTCGGCGAGGCTACTTTGCCATTAGCCGCGGCTGAGTCATGTTCTGTGGCAGAATCAGATGCTGCAGCACACAACAACATAAGGGAATTACTCGCGCGGCTTCAGATCGGTCACTTAGAAGCGAAGCATAAAGCTTTGGACAGTGTTGTTGAGGTTATGAAAGAAGATGAGAAGAATGTTTTGGCTGTTCTTACTAGGAGCAACATTGCTGCATTGGTTCAATTGCTTACAGCAACATCAACAAGGATAAGAGAGAAAACAGTTACTGTCATATGCTCGCTAGCCGAATTGGGTAGTTGTGAGGATTGGCTAGTTTCTGAAGGAGTTTTACCGCCTCTTATAAGACTTGTTGAATCAGGCAGTGCTGTAGGTAAAGAAAAGGCTGCAATATCACTTCAGAGGCTATCGATGTCAGCTGAAACATCGCGTGAAATCGTTGGACATGGTGGTGTTTGTCCGCTTGTTGAGCTTTGTCGAACCGGTGATTCTGTTTCGCAGGCTGCTTCGGCTTGTACATTGAAGAATATATCAGCTGTTCCTGAGGTGAGACAAGTTTTGGCTGAAGAAGGGATTGTGAAGGTAATGATCAATTTGTTAACCTGTGGAATGCTGTTAAATTCCAAAGAATATGCTGCAGAATGTTTGCAGAATCTCACTGCAAGTAATGAGAGTCTAAAAAAAAGTGTTGTATCAGAAGGTGGTGTTAGGAGTCTTTTGGTTTATCTCGATGGTCCACTTCCTCAAGAATCAGCCGTTGCGGCATTAAGGAATTTGGTTGGATCGGTTTCTGAGTCAACATTGGTTTCGTTAGGACTACTTCCTCGTTTGGTTCACGTGCTGAAATCTGGATCCATCGGAGCACAACAAGCCGCTGCATCAGCAATCTGCCGAGTTTGCAGCTCGACCGAGATGAAAAGATTGGTCGGCGAAGCCGGTTGCATTCCTCTCCTTGTTAAGATGCTTGAGGCTAAACAAAACAGTGGTAGAGAAGTTGCTGCACAAGCATTAGCAAGCTTGATGACTGTGTCTCAGAATAGAAGAGAAGTTAAGAAGGACGATAAAAGCGTGCCGAATTTAGTTCAGTTGCTTGATCCTAGTCCTCAAAACAATGCAAAGAAATATGCAGTTTGTTGCCTTGGATTGATTTCTTCAAGTAAGAAATGTAAGAAGCTAATGATCTCATATGGTGCTATTGGATATCTTAAGAAACTTACTGAGATGGATATTGCAGGAGCTAAAAAGCTACATGAGAGATTGGAAAGAGGGAAATTGAAAAGTTTGTTTAGCAAGAAATAGTGTAAAAAAGTGTTGCATCCTTTTTTTGTATCATGATGCAAATGCAAAATAGGTATGATTGTATAAACTGGAATGCACAAGCTTGCTAATCCATGTATGTATATTGTAATCAATGTTAGATTATATATAATATAAATATTTAAACTTTGTGTAATCTCTCGTTTTCTGGTAAGTTTTCTCTTCTTTTAGATTAAAGAAGTGTGAAACTACGATGTTTTGTTTTTATCACTAGAGAATGATGAGTTTTGTTATTCCATTAGATGCTGTGTGATACAAATTTCATATTTGGATATCAAATGTGCTAAAAGGGTTGTATTATAAGAGTATAAGTTACTTTTCAATTAAATTAAATTAAATGTAACATTTTTTGTGATTCTAGAGTGCAATGGTAATGCTTATGTATTGCCGGTGTAAAGTAATTTTACACCGTTCTTTAATAAAATCAATTATTTTACCATTTAATCGATGTTTATGTATATAAATTGTAACTATTTTGAAAGAAAAAAACATTACCATCTAGTTGATGTTTTTGAATCATTTACACTGTGCTTATTTCTAATCATATTTACAACTAATATTTACTCGATGTTTATGTATATAAATTGTTGCGATTTTTAAAAAAAATTACCATTTACTCGATGTTTATTGGATGTTAACGTAAATTCCGTTTACACGGATGGTGCGTCTCTTTCTTTCTCATGATTTTATTATAATTTTTTTTAATACAGATAGAGGATCTATGCTTTGGTTCTGTAAACAAAATTATCAAACTCGAGAGTTTAAATAAACTCGTTTAACTTACGTAAAATCGAGTCCTACACTCGCAAGAGTTTATTTTAAATATTAAAATAACATTATATATATATATATATATATATATATTATATGACATACAAATGATATAATATTATTGAAATAATAATAATTTAACATTTCATCTCTATAATAAACTAAAAATATTTTTAAATAGATTAATATTTATGGTAGAAAAACAACAAACTCAATGGTAGAAAAATAACAAACTCATATCGAAGTATAATGGTTGTCCCTAAAAAGTAAAAACAATACTAAAAACATAAATTAATATAGATGTTGTAACATAGACATAATTAATTCAGATATTGATTAATATTTATTAAAATTTTACATTTTAAAATAAGCTAATGTAGAATCGTAAACTCGTAAAACACTAATAAAATAGAGAATTTATTAATTTTATTAGAGTTTTTTAAAACTCGTAAGAATTTATAAAAAATAAAGTTTACATGCGAATTCACGTGTTTTCTTAATCTAGAATCGTAAATTCGTAAGAGTTAATTCGAGAGTTTAACATCGTTGTTTGTGAATATTAAATGAACAAATCCTCTTCATTGAAAACAAAACTTTTTTGCAAATACTTCAAAAATCAGACTTGTTATTGTATTAATAAAAATATTTGAAAATAATTAGCTAATGGACTAATTTGACACTGAGTGAGTGATTTAAGAGATTAGGATCAGACAACAAAATAAAATATTCTCTTTTTTCTCAATTCCATATTTGATTAGAAAATAAAATATAATAGATTAATCATGAACTTTATCTCATGTCTTTTAAATTAAAATTTATATTTTAAATAAAAGTTAAACTAAAAATCATGTGAATAAAATAAGAAAATAATTCTCATTTACCATTATAATTAGTGTATTAGTTAAACAAAGATAATAAATACTAAAGTGTCTTGTTTAAGAAATTGATATAACAAAATGGGACTTAAGTGTCTCGTTTTCTTATATTTTATTGAACAAAGAGTAATTTCTTAATTCTCAAAGCCCTCGTTGACGAGTACCACGAGGGAATACTCACTTCGACCTTAATTATAAACAACCAAGTGTACTTTATTTGTTGGACTTAATTATAAGTATAAATCAATTAATTTATTCATATATAATCTCATAATGACAGTTCTATAAATATTTTTACTTTTCCAACGAAGGCTTGGACTCCAAATCAACTAGACTTGAGTAGGGTTATTCATACATATTAGGGGTGGACAAGATAATTCGATCCGCCCATACCCGTCTGACCCATGTTGAATTTGGGTGACGCGGTCGGGTTGAGACGGGTAATCGGGTCCGCGTGGAAGAAAAAAATGATTTATAAGGGTTACGTCGGGCAGATTCAGGTTGATTATTTGGACCCATAGCTGATCGAACCCGCCCATATTATTATTATTATTATTATTATTATTATTATTATTATTATTATTATTATTATTATTATTATTATTATTATTATTATTATTATTATTATTATTATTATTATTATTACTACTTATCTGTCAAAAAAAAAGTTTACTCACAAGTCAGGCCCAAACCACTACAAGCCCAAAAGCATCAGAAGTTAGAAGTTCTGCTAGGGTTTGCTGATTTGGTCACTCCATGTCCTCCTCACTCTCGCCGTAACCCTCCTTGTCCTCCTCATTCTCGCCGTAACCCTCCTTGTCCTCCTCACTCTCGCCGTAACCCTCCTTGATGTATTAAATTGATTATTATGCAAAGTGTGATGTAAAATTAGGTGGGCCAACTTTTTTTTAATCGGCAATAATTGTATTATATATAACAAATTATATTAGACCAGATTTTTTTATAAAAAATAAAAATAAAAATAGGCCCAATAAAGTCCAACCTATTTCTACCCACCCACCTTAAACCGACACCTGACCAACCCGAACCTGACGAACCCAAATTAAAAAACCGACGAAATTGGGCCGGTTTCACATTTTTGGCCCGAAATCGCCCAAACCCGTCCGATGTCCACCCCTAATAGATACTATATCCATAATAAATCTATAACTATATAAAAATTATTTATCATATAATTAATTTATATAATTGAATTTAATTTTACAAAATCAGATATATTTCTAATCATATTTACAACTAATATTTTTTTTTTCAAAATTTTTGTATTCGGAAATTTTTCTCAAAGTAAAATAAAAAAAATTGTTTGAAAATTTATTTTCTCAAAAATAGATCAAGATTTTATTTATAAAAAATGTTTGGTTTTTGAAAAAATATTGAAATTCTTTTTTATCGATAGAAAAAAAATTCCAATTTCTTTTTTTTTTGGAAATTTTGATATAATAAAAATACAAATAATATTTTTTTTAAAATAGTAAAAATTTGTAGATAAAAATGAAATACATACATATATATATAAATATATATTTGGATATATATATATATATATCCAAATAAACAACAAGTTAAGAACTTAGATAACTATATCCAAGTATATAAATTGATTAAAAAACATATATTTTGTTTCTAAAATTTGTAATGGATATAATTTAGTCGAAAAACTGATTATTTTCTATAATTCTAAACCCGAGTGCAAAATAGAACTTAGCCTAATACTTCGTAGATCTAATGACTACATCACATGATATTATTGTATGTTCGCATTATGGTTGAACATTCATCCATGATCAAATTTGTTCATACGATCAACATCACACAACCACCCGCAAATTCTATCACATGATCTCATAATGGTCTAATAGACTTGAAGAACACCTCATCTAGGGGTTTCCTATATAAAAACTCACATACTTGTAAGATAAACAACTCATTCTTATCAAAAATATCTCTCAGACCTCCAACACTTATTGACTTAAGCATCTTAGTATTTGCAGATACATAGTATTGAAAATTATTCCGTTATATTCTATCGATGCAAATCATTTTCAATAGTTACAAAAGTCTTGCTCAGGGATCACTTATATTAATTTCTTAGTGTTGTTATTTTTGTTTTACAATTTAAAATAAATTAGTTATTATATTTTTATATGAAATAAAATTAAAATAATTAAAAAATAAGATATTATTACGTCTCAAAATATAAATAAAGATGAGATAAATAATGTAAATACGTTTAGTCTAACACATATTAATTTTATTTATTTAATTTTTTTTTTTATATTTTAAGATGGAGAGGCAAGATTAATATCGTAACAAAATGGGCCTTGAACTGGGTGCTGCAATGCAATTTGCAAATCCCAATAGATAATTCTAACATCAAACGAATGATATTGTGAGTTGCAATTTTCAAATTGAAACAACGTGTGGCCGGTTGACATCGGACTCATCGAACGGTTCAACAATTTTCCATATACTCTACTGGATATAGTATGATGATGAAACTTAAGCACAATAATCCATTTTTTGTTTGTTTGTTTAGGGAAACACCACAACCAAACAAGCCCTTATCATAACTCTATCTTTCACAGGCCCAATTCATACCAACTCTTTCTTCTCGCCAATTTCTGATTATCCAACACAATTTCTCCTTCTCCATTTCTTTCGGTACTCTCTCTCCTCTTCATTCTTTCTTTTTGTTGCACTTTTTTTCCCTTCTCTTTTTTTTTTTTTTTTTTTTTTTTAATAATCCTTAGCAAATAGAATAGGGAATTCACGTGCCCCAATTGTTCGATCCTTTTGAACTTGCAATATCATTTACAAAAATTCAAATCTTTCAAGGTGGGGTATGTTAATTTCGATTTCGAGTCAGCTCGATTTGAGGTTGCGGAGCTGGGTCGTTGAAATTTTATGATTTGATTCTTCTATTGTTGTGTGATTATTATACATATTATGTTGTTTTGTAATATGCTTGGTTGATAGGAAAGTGTTAGAAAATAAGTGGGAAATTGAAGATTTTGAGCTTGTTCATATGATGTGGTTGTTGTCCGAATAAATCAATTCTTCTTCCTCTCTTTATTTTATAATAATACTATGTGCCTAACATGACCTGATTAAGTGAATTTTATGTATGAAATTTAATCGTGATTAATGAGTTGATGTTCTTTTGATGTTTGTTTTATCCGAAATATTACATAACAGGGTTGATTTGGTGAAGTTTGTTTGATTCTTTTGTCTATTTCGATTATTACTATACACAAAAACTTGGATGTTGACGACCTTATTTGCTTATTGGTTTCAATGATTTGGCATAGAGAGATGAAGTTTGTTCTTTGGGTGAATTTAAGTAACCTTGGTCAACTTGTTGATATCTATCATGTTTTATAGTGTTGTTAAATAGTGCCTATAGCGGCTCTATATTAATGGTGGAATTTTCTTCCACCCTCATCAGATATCATCCCGGTTGTCTCTATGTATTTCCAAGGATGAGGTTTTAGGCGATATCTTGTTTATGATGCTATAATAAAATTTATCTATGGATGACTATGATGTTAACTACACCAACATTAATTGGCCTGAAGTTCTTATGGTGCAGTTGTGTGACTTGTAAAATATAAACCAATTTAGTGAAATTTTGGATCTTTAAGCTTATAACTGTTAGATTGTAGAGCCTACATCAATCATATTTTTGAACAAGTGAGGATTGATTTGATTGAAGGAGGCTAAATAAACTCTTTTTTTATTGTGAAATTTGAAGTCAGAAACATATGAGCTCAAGCAAAGGGGCATAAAATGACTTGTTTCTTTGTTGCAGTTTTGCTGAAAAATGAGTTGCTGATCCTTCCCTAACTAAATATTATGTAGCCCTCCTCAGACCCACCAAATTATGTTACCTTTTTGTTTTTCACCTTTTTCTGATATTTTGAATGGAGTTTTTCCATTGGATTTTACGGTCACGTCACAAGAACAATGACTTTTCAAACATGCGTTATTAACATTCAAACAAGAGACCGGCAGATGCTGCTGCTTATATATGTGGAGGGTCTACTAGAGTTGTTTTTTACCAATGCCATACATATCATGCTTTCTTTGTCTTGATGGAGTTTTTATGGAAGTGCTAAATTGTTAGTCCTAGAAAAGTTATCAGCATTTTGAAAATTTTGATTCTACCTTTGTGGTTATTCTTTTGAATTGAATTATATTGCATTCTTCCTATTAGTTTAGCAATTTTGTATACGACACTATGTTTTTTATCAAAAAAACCTCCTTAAAAACATTGCTATTGAAAGTAAGATTTATATTGATAAAACTCTTCGCCCTCCCAATTTAATGTGAACTGTAATGTGGTTTTGTTCATGACAGTGATCACTAATTTGCATAGAAAATGAGTACATTGGATGCAACTAGGGCAGAACTTGGCCTTCTTGTTCTGTATTTGAACAAGGCTGAGGCAAGGGACAAGATATGCAGAGCAATACAATATGGTTCCAAATTTCTGAGTAATGGGGAACCTGGTACTGCACAGAATGTAGACAAAACAACCAGCTTAGCACGAAAAGTTTTTCGTCTATTTAAGGTTAGTCTATTTTTTTCTCTCTGAAACTTGCTAGACCATTGATCCACTTCTTTTTGCCTATTTTGGTACAATCAATGGAATATCCTCTTTGATTGATTTGTTTGAAGAAGACAAGAACTGTCATATGCATGATATTCTTTGTTCGGATTCTGAGGGACATAATTATAGAAGTATAAATCAGAGAAAGTCGAATACTTAGTTTGGTTAAGTATTATCCATTTATAACATTCAAATAGACATTCTGTAATTGAAATGATGTTGCGAAAAATAAGTTCATGTAATTATAGTCGCTCTTATACTTCACTCTTTAATCGCAGTTTGTCAATGATCTGCATGCTCTGATAAGTCCAACACCACAGGGTACACCCCTCCCCCTAATTCTGTTGGGAAAGGTATGATATAACTCTAAGAACATGATCCCATTTTTCATCTTTAATTTATTTTCCTAATGTCTTGTTGAATGATTTCTTTTCCAGTCCAAGAATGGACTACTGTCCACTTTCTTGTTTCTTGATCAAATTGTGTGGCTCGGCAGAACCGGTATCTACAAGGTAAAAAATAAATGCTTTCATCGGCATCCTATTATTTGTTTCTGTATTTTACATGAGAATACCATCCAACACTATACAATAATTTTGTTGTGTAACTACAGAATAAGGAACGTACCGAACTGATTGGCCGGATTTCCTTGTACTGTTGGCTCGGTTCCTCTATTTGTACCACCTTGGTTGAGGTTTGTGGCTTATACATACTTTTCTAATTGATGCTAACACATATGCTTGCACATGCACCAATCACACCCTTTTATTTCTTCGCTTATTTTTACCGTTGTACGACATTTTATGTGTTTGTTTGATCAGCTCGGGGAGCTTGGAAGACTCTCTGGATCAATGAAGAAGTTAGAGAAAGAACTCAAGAGCAGTAGTAAATATGATGTACGTTGTCCATGCTTGTGTATAAATTCTTCAAAGTTTCTGTCTTTGGTTTACTTTGGGACCACAATTTCCTTTCCTTTATTTCTCATTACTTATGGATGCAGAATGAGCAATACCAGGCCAAGCTGAAAAAGTCGAATGAAAGGACTCTAGCACTTATCAAAGCAGGCATCGATACAGTGGTAGCAGTTGGACTGCTTCAGTTGGCACCTACGAAAGTCACTCCCCGTGTTACTGGGGCTTTTGGATTTGTTTCATCTCTAATATCTTGCTATCAGGTGCTTGCTACTTGCTAGTATAATTAGAGTTTCCTTCCTATATGCTTTTTATTTTACTTGGAGTCCCTTAAAGTTTGTGTCTATGTCATATGTGTATGCACATACCAGTGTTGTCAATAGTGTACTATAGCTGTGTAGCAGAGGAGGGGAGTGGTCTCTTGTCGCTAAAAGACACACAGTAGCAGCCAAAATAGCCTCTGTTGTGGCTGCTATAGCGCTGCACCTCAGAAAGATTTTCAAAATTCCCAAATAGCCTTTTTGCTTGGGGTATTAAGAAATTTTGCAATTAAAAACACCAGAACAGTGTTTAGGCTTCTCCTCCTCACTATCTCACTCCTAATCAGTGTTTTCAAATGGTGGTCATGCCGTGGCGGGATTTCAACAATCCTCCATGGCCATTTTACACAATTTACACGTGATTGTGGTTGATATGCCAGCCATGGCAGCAAAAAATAGCGGATTTTAGGCTCTCTGCCATGGACCGCCACCTGCCATTGACAGCACTGCTCCTAATGTCATTTTTCACCTTCTCACTAGTCAATCACAGCTAGTTGTTGAGTTTTTATCTTTATCTATATATTATTAACTGTAATAATATTTCAAGATAGTCCTACTATCCCTCATTTTGCTGTAGCATTTTTGGGGTCGGCCGCTATCCAGGATTTGATAACACTGGCAAGTACCTGTTTACACAACTAATGAATGAGGGAAACAAAATTAGAGACTACTTGAGAGCAGCATTAATTGTGTTAACAATGTTCAAAATTAGAGATTACATGATAGTGTAAACGAGTTTTACACAGTCAATTCAATTATATTTCACTAATCTTGTCAATAGAACAAACAAGTTTTTAAAAGTAATATTATGATGTGTCAAGATGGTGAAATATGACTAGACTTCACATTTATTTGTATTTTCAGTGTATGGTTATTAAGCTCTAAAATTTCACTATCTTGTGCTTCAATTTTGCTTAGGATTATTATTACTTTCACTGACACTGATCTCTGGTTGGTCTAATGCAGTTGCTTCCTCCTGCCCCTGCCAAGTCAAAATCATTGTAAGCATGGAACAATAGATTGGCTCCCTTAATGCTTCATTGTTATTAAATAATATGTTAATTGGTATGGTTCTCGTCTTAGTAGAAAACAAGGCCCTGTTTGGAGTTGTTTTCAAAACCATTTTGTTATAAATTTATCCTTTGAAGATATGCAATGTCAACTTAGCCCTTTAATCTTTTATTGTAAGATTACATCAAATATGACAATATATTGAATTCATATCATTGAAAAGAATATTTGATGCTTATGAATAAATTTTATGGTGCTTAAAAGTTTATATTCACTGCAGTTAATTTTAATTTTACTTCTTGATTGTTAATAATTTGATCAAATTACCTTTAAACTACCATCGTACGAGTATACTGATTCATCTTTAAATTTTAGTGAGTTTAAATTATGATGTATTTTACATCAAGATTGAATATACTTGAAGATATTTTCACACATATGCAGCCGAGTTTTTCCAAACTATGAAGCCTCAAGCAAAAATTCATAAATGGCAGCATATATAATATAACCTTCATATTCATGTTATAGGACTCTCTTTGTAATCAAAGTTAAATGCATTGCTCACTTAAATATGCTAATTTTTTCCATCCTTTGGTGGTGAAAGAAGAGCCAATGATGATTTCCATTTGGATGTTTAATTAGAACAAACTAGATTGTGAGATGCCTGTTGCACGGGTTGGAATAAATTTTTTATTCTGTAATGTTGTAATAATTTTTATAGTCAAAATATTAATTTTTTTACCAATGTTAAAAATAGTATTGAATTTAAATTAAACTAACACAATCAAAACATAACTTGAAAGCAAATACGATTTTATAGTTAAGTTAAAAAACATGACAGGTAGGTGAAGGAAAAATGGTAAAATATCAAAAAGTAAAATTATAATAGTCTATTATATATATTTAAAACAGACTCCGCAGCCACCTCATCCTAATCTCAATTATTGTTTTTCTATTTTTTCTTATTATATTATTACAGATATGGATTTAGAGAAAAATTTATGTATTTTCTAAACAATTTAAATATTGTTATGTAATTTTTAACTTTTTTCTAGTAAATTGTTTTTTTTTGTACAACCCAACACATTTTTTCAAAGGATAAAATCGTATAATATCTACGAATTAGGTTAAAATTAATATTTAAAATTAAATAGAGAGATAAAATTTAGAATTAGGAAACAATTTGTTTTTCTATTTTTTCTTATTATACCATTCCTAATATGGATTTAGAGAAAAATTTATATATTTTCTGAAATATTGATATTGTTATGTATATTTTTAACTATTTTAAAGTAGTAAATTATTTTTTTGTACAACCCAACTAATTTTTTCTGAGGACAAAATCGTCAAATCTTACTATTTTGATAAAATAATATGTTGAAGTGTATAAAAAGTAAGCAAATTAAATAAGTAAATATTGATACTTTTTTCCCCATATTTTGTATTCATGTGCCATAAGTTACCAATTACAATACAATAAATCTCAATTATTGTTTTTCTATTTTTTCTTATTATATCATTGCTGGTATGGACTTAGAGAAAAATTTAGGTATTTTCTGAAATATTGATATTGTTATGTATATTTTAAACTTTTTTCAAGTAGTAAATTGTTTTTTTTGTACAACC
>JBBPBP010000003.1:3494865-3510485 GCA_037974735.1 Cicer chorassanicum
AAAAAAAAAAAAAAAAAAAAAAAAAACAGAAGAGGGAGTGGAGAAGAACACGACTAGTTGAGACTAGAGGAAGAGAAAGAGAGAAACGCGAATAAAGAAAGACAACGGGAAACGAGACTACGAGAAAACGGAGAGAAGAACACGACTCGACTAAAGAAAGAGAGAAAAGACAATGGTTATTATGAACGGGCACTTAATTTTTATATAAAAATTCCTCGGAGATATTTATGTCATTTTACAATTTTATTTATTTTTTTCCTTTTTTTTCTTATACCAACCAACTTACCAATTATCTTATTTTCTACTTATTTTCTTTTTCTCTTAATTTCTTTCCTTTCATTTTCTTTTCTTTAACTTTCTCTCATAAATCAAATAAAGAGTAAGAACTAAATAATAGTTTTTTTATTGTAGTTTAAGAACTATTTTGAAATTTTCATAGTTTAGGGAATACTAACGATTACTCAAGGAATACAATTAATAGAGAGATTAATTTGATGAAATGATAAATAATTTAGGAATCTTTTAGTTGGTTTTAATAGTTTACATACTAAATTTGTGAGATAGTGTTAGTTTAATAATTAAAATGACAATTTATTCAAAATGATGTTTTGACACAATACAGATATTGTATATATGTTCACTGTATTTGTATTTGTACGGTAAACAATACTTTTCACATAAAAAAAATTAATGAAAGAAATACTTATCTGACATATATACAAGTTTATGTGGTTAACTAATTAGAATAATTTATTAACCACTAAAATGCATATAAATAATATATGTATATTTGTTTTTTTTTTTTTAAGTTTTCTTTTTAAGAAAAGTAAATAGTATCACATGTATATATTGTCTGTGTCATTTATTGTGTTTGAATAATATCATTGTATCTATAATTAGAGGTCGGATTCACTGAGTCCACGCATTCACATAGTTAGTGACGACGTGATCGTCCCGTTAAAATATGTTTAAAAATTAGACCGTTTGATCTCAATTAAACGATCACACAATTATTAATTGTACGAAAGTGTGTAGTCGGTGACTAGAGAAAATTCAAATTCCTATTATTAAGCGTTGGAATAGTCCAAGTCAAATGTTAGGGACTTATTATAATATAGTTTACAATATATCCAAATTAGGTGATTCTTTTTTATATAAGGTAGACCTAATTTCTTTTAAAATCTATTTTATTAAAATGATCATATTATAAGAAATCCCGATTGACATGCAGATATTTCAATAGAAATTGAGTAATTGAATATTTGTATTGCTTGTCAATAAAATAATAAGAAATAATATTACACATTACATTGTTCACAAAATATGTAACTTCATAAGAACGTCAACCACATTAATGTATTTGTTCAATTTTTATAATTATATTTATCTAATTTTATTCATTTTATTTAAAATCAAAATTACATAAAAATTACCGTTATAATTAACATACTGTTATAATTAACATACATCAGCGTAATAGAAAAAACAAATAAATAATGATAGAAATATCTATTTAAACGTTAATTATAAAGATAGATGATATAATGTAAGAAATAAACTCTCCTTAAAATAAAATATAACATAATAAATAGATGTGGATATTTGATGTTAACATTGAACCGGTTAAAAATTAAAAGCACAAAAATAAATTACCAATATATATGGTTTACTTGGGATTCAAGTATTCCATATATATTGAACGTTTTCCTAGGAAGAAAAACATATATTGAACATTACCAATCTTCAACCCATATATGGACACAGTTTTAGTGTTAGTTTAGCTAATGGGTCAGAAACTAAAATCCAAGATATTAAGTTTTTTTTTTTACGGTAATCAACTTAATTCATATAATTGAAAAGAATTTTTTCGAATATAAGATAAAATATAATCAAAGATTTGGTGACTAACATATAAATGTGACACTCTTGCTAACAAATAAGCAAATTGTTTGCTTGCTTCTTAATGAAACTCATCCTACAGTTTGGAGCAGTTTATAACAAAGCTTTCCGACATAAGATAATAACACTAAATTCTGAATGGAATGTAGTATACTAGATATGTCATCCACCACCGACTTACAATCGAGTTCAATATACATCGGTAATATTGAATTCATAAGTCGTGTTTTCTTTTGCAAGGGTGCAAAATATTAAACTTTAATTTATAATCATAATCAAAAGTAAAATAAGGATCTTTGCCAATTTATCCATTATCTCCCACAACAACAAATATAAAGGGCAAATTTAAAGAGTTCATATATGCTAGTGCATATAAAGATCTTTACCAAATTTAAGAAACAAAATAGAATCACGCCACACTAAAAAATAACCAAAGGTAAACTAGAGAAATACAACAAAAGGTAAACTAAAAATTCGAGAACCAATACACGCCACACTAAAAAATAACCAAAGATAAACTAGAGAGAACGAATACCCAACAAAAGCCAAATGTTTAAGCAAACATAAGGAGGGTTTCACTCACTCAAAAAGGTAGATGAGGAATCCAAGATTTTGTCCAAAAACTACTTCCAAGAAGAGAAGTGAATCTGATCGATAACTTGCTCAACATACAGAACCTTGTCAGAGAAAATAGCATTGTTCCGTGACTTTCAAATAGACCACACCACCGAATGCTATTATTTATCCTTGTTCTAAAATACAATTGATAATAACACTTAGTTAGTAAATTTTAACTTGAGTCACCTGGTAGTAGAGGTTGAAACAATATTTTGCAAGGAAAAACAGGAGAATTCTCGTATTATATTTGTAATTTTCACTTGTTTATCTTTGTCCCAAATCCAACATATCTATGACAAACTTTCTCTAGCATGTGATAAAATAACATTAGAGGGAAAATATTAAATACTGTGAAAACTAAAATATAGAAAACAAGGAAGGTAAAACTAGAAAAAGAAAACTACATGCAAAAGGGAAATGAATCCTTTGACGTTAAGTAATAATTGTGTCTATTACAATTTTCATATGACAAGAATACATGAAATTTTATTATGAGAAAATTAGATCAGTGATTTGAGATAACATTTTTTGTTTTATTTCATTTCATTGTTTTTACTATTACTTACAAAACTGTCACATTATTTTTACCGTTTCTTATACAAATCTTTAAATCATGAAAGAGGATGAAAACAAGGTCTAAATTTAGAAAGAAAAAAAACAGAGAAAATGAGAAACCAAATATATTTTTCCTAATAGTGAATATTAACTTAACTGGTTTAACATGTAATGTAACTATAAATTTGATTCACTTAAATATGGTTAAGATGTATCTATAAATCTGACCCGACGTGGAATAGAATGTGATTCTTCTAGGAGTATGAATTGGTGCAAGTTAGGATCATAGGAGTACTTCATTTGAGGGCATTCCCATAATGTCACTTGATCCAAGCATGGAAATTTCAACATAGGAGTCCCAGTGTAAAAGCCTACCATGCTTGGTAAATACTGTAAGGACAGAGTGTTGAGCTGTCCAAATATTACCTCTTCATCACTAAATTCATGATCTCCCTCTTTGGACACTATTTCTTGTAATGATTCACAATTCCATACAGTCATCTCCTTCAATAGACCTAGACTTTTGGCTGTTGATGATGTGAGCAAATATACCAATCCATTACATTCACCAACATCTAGATGCAGAAGATTTGAGAAAGACACAGTGGATGGCACTAAGATTTTTAGGCAAGGGCATGAATCCACTTGCAATGACTCTAGTACTTCAGTTAAAGGTTCTACCCATGAGTGATCTAACCCTATGGAATTAAGCTTGTGGAGATAACTCAACATTAATCCTTTAAGCTTTGAAAGGATTTTGGTACAGTCAAAACCAGGTCTTTGAGGGGGAAATACTTCACTGAAAGAACTACAAGCCACTCCAAGTTTTACAATGTTGGGTATATTTTCAAGTAACCCACATGAGAATATACTCGACTCATCATCCTCGTGAAAGCACAGAAATATAAAATATTTTAAATTTTGGAGGAGTGCATCGTTTGCTCCAAAATTTTGTCGGGCAATTCTAGTATCTTCTTCAGTGATTGTTTGATGCTCCCAACTAGAGATAACCTATGAACAAAACCAGTAGGAAAATAAGTTGCTGGAAAAGGCATAGTATACTACCTCATCAGATTCTTCTCTTGAATCCGTTTAAGGTTGTTTACACAAACAAAGGAAAACAAATCTCTTGTACTCCAAATTTAATACATTCATTTTGCTTAAAAAATAACAAACCAAAGAAAACAATAAAAAAATTTATTTTTAATTAAATGTCTTTTTCTTGTGATTTCTTGCACAATAAATTACTACATTACACGTATTAATTATCTCTGCAATAAATGAATAAAGGTATTATGGCAAAAAAACTTAACCAACTAAACATTAAACTTTGAAAATGACAAATAAATGATTTTAGATTTCTACTGATTATAAATTTTCAATCCAACAATAAGTTCTGTAATATAAATATCCAATAAAAAGTTACTGAGCAGTGCAACACTATAAAAGTGTTACACCAACATAATTTGATATCTCGTTATATATATATATATATATATATATATATATATATAAAATAAAAAATATGATAAAGTTATGAAAGCAATGCAACTCGAGATGTCATCCTTGCCTTATTCTGTCCTTGGGAAATCATCATGACGTCTTCCTTTTTGAGCGATAATACCTCCAATTTGGGAAAAACCTAGGAATTATTCAAAACATATAAATGAGAACTAACTTGTTTTACCATGAATGAAGTTTTTATTGTATTAAAAAGGAATATGGCCTGAATTTTTTTTCTCACATTCAATTTTATTTGTGAAGAATGCAAACAGCTTAGAACTCTTCAGAACTATTTTAAGAATCCAATTATTGTTTGATATACAGTCAATTTATTGTTTGATATACACTCAATTATTTTTCCTCGTCTTTTGTATTCTAGCTATTGAAGCGAGTTTTTAATTTAGAGGGAAACATATTACGTTTTCAACATTGATTAAAATCAATAACTCATACTATAAAATATCCATAATTCATATATTTAAGTTATCTTACTTTACCCTCTCAAGTGAAATACTCATTTTAACTAAACTGAAATACTTTAGCAAAGTCAGCATGAGATTTTACAGGTGTAAAAGAAAAATGAGCTGCTAGTGTTTCTTTGTAATTTATCCATATTAAGAGGGACAAACAGAAAATGAAAACTCAAGTACAAATCTTGTTGTACCTTTTCAACTGAGAAAATGGCTTGCTGATTAATTGAATCCCCAAGTTGATCCTGGCTACTGTGAGGTTCAGTTGCAAACAATTTCAACATGTCACAGTGATACAAATCAAGATGAGTTAGCGTTGGCCATTCTACTGAGTGTTTTCCAGGGTATAAGGACTTGAGCATTGGCAATTCCCGTAGTACTAACAAGGTCAGACAATGGAAAGTTAACTGTTTAGTTGCTTGCTTATAGGCTGCCTCATCCCCTGCAACAATTTCCTCCAACTGCTCACAATTCCTCACATCAAGTTCAACAAGATGATTAATGGCCACCGAAGTTTGAAACAAACTTCTAAGGCTTTGACAATTATTAATATGCACTTCTTGTAAATCTTGAAGGCTGAGAATTTTATCAGGATTCATATTCCAAATATACTCCAGATTTGGCAACTGATTAAGATCCAATTTCTTCAAAGGAAGAAAAATCAGATAATCTGGTTTTATATCTTTAACATCAAATATTACCTTCACGGATTGACAATTCCTTACTACAATCTCTTTCAAGTTATGTAGATATGGAAGTAAATAAAAAGGAATCACATAGAATAAAGTTTTACATTCCACCACACTAAGATGTGTCAAATTGTTGAAACATTTGTTGCTTCGGATTGGAACTATACCGAGCCACATTTCTTCTAGTTGAGGGTGACCACCAAATTCCTATTCTCAGCACACACACACATATTAGTGGTTTGAATTTATTAACTATACACTAACAGTGTAAATAGATTTTATAAAAATGTCCAAACACATTTCACCATCTTTTCAGAGTGTAAATAGATATTTGTAAATAATATTACGATGTATTAATTAAGATGGTGAAGTATTTATACAAAATCAGTTTCTGTAGTTATTAAATGATAGTTGTTTCTGCATCACTGAAACGAGATTAATTAAATTTAGTTAAATTTCATAAACACATTAATAGATGAACAGAATTAAAAATAGAAAGTGCAGAAGTAAAGAGAGGGAATGTGTGACTTTATTGAATAAAAAAATAGAATTACACAGTAAAGTAATCCTGACACAGAGCACAATACTCCTTCAGAGCGCAAAATGCTCTCTGCCTACAACATACAAATTATATTCATGATCCCCCCTTTTTTACACACATATTACACTATATAATTATTCCACACAAACCTTCTAGGCAGTTAGGTAACTGCCATTTAATTATTCCAGACCCAAACCTACTAGGCAGTTAGGTAACTGCTATATAATTATTCCACAGACCCACTAACTCTTCTCTTATAAACTTTCCACACATGTGGCTTACTAACAGTCCCTGTAGCAGTTACTGCATCAGTAACTGCTCCCCTATCACACATAATTTAATTTGGATATTGGGTCCCTTACAAAGTAGTAAATCCTCTCCATTGTTGTGTTGAGATCATCATGGAAGTGAAAATCAAACTCTGTACGAACCCCCAAAAACATGGGCGTACTTATGACACCTCTAGAGAAGGTTTTCATGTTAGGGCATTGAGATATAAATGCCTCCACCAAACATGAGAATTGCAATGTGGTGTTCCCTGAATAAAAGCACACTAGGCTAGGCAAAGAAGTCAACCTTAACATATTGAGCCGTCGAAACATTATCTCATGATCAGAAGTCCCAACTCCATCTTCTTTGGTTACTATTTCTTTCAATGATTCACATTCATGTATTTGTAGTGACTCAAGTTGCACCAAACTTTTGGCTGTTGAAAATGTTAATAAATACTCCATATTTTTACAGAATTGAACATTCAACGTTTTAAGATTGATGAAAGATACTGCACTGCGCACTAATTTCTCCAAGCTAGAGCATTCATGAACTTCTAATTCTTCTAGCTTTTCAGCCAATGGCTTTACCCAAGGGTGCTCTAACCCTATCAAATTGAGCTCACTAAGATACATTAATTTTATTATTTTCAACCGCGCAAGTATTCCATCATGAACTTGGAGTTTTTGAGAGGGAAATATCTCCTTGAGGCCATCACATTTCATCACTTCAAGAAATTCTAAATTGGGTACCTTAAGAAGGAAATCAAAAGGCAAAGTAGCCTTCTTATTTTCTTCTTCAAAGTATAGCATCAAAGCCCAAAGCAGGTCCAGTGGCAAATGCAAATTGCTCAGCAAGATAATATTTTTCTCATTGAGTGACAATCTCTTCAATTTGGGAACAACCTAGCAAGGAAAAATGAGTTCAGAAGAAAATAGTAGCAATTAGAGGATGGAAAGTTAACAGAAGCGGAAAAGGAAAATAAATAAAACTGAAAATGCTTGGGGTTAGTTTTGTCACCTTTTGAACCGAGAAAAGAGGTTTCTGTAGATGACTAGCTGGAGTACTACTATTAACTTGACCCTCTGCAAGTGTTTCTGGGTGACTATGAAATTCCGATGCGAACAGCTTCAAGTTACTACAATATTGCACATCTAATTCTTCTAATCTGGGACATTCCAGATGGTGTCTTCCAGGATAAAAGCAACTGAGCTGTGGCAATTGAGAAAGATACAGGTGAGATAAACAAGGAAATTCAAACACTACAAATGTTTCAGTTGATTCCAATTCCATCCTATCTTCCTTTTCAACAATTTCTACCAACATGTCACAGCTTACTACATCAAATTGCTTGAGCCTCACAAGATTTCTGGCAATGGATGAAGGGAGCAGTGTTGTCAAGCTTCCACAATTTTTAACAGACACGTGTTGCAAATTGGGAAAGCTGACAATTCCTTGAGGGGTTTTGTTCCATACACGCTTCAAATTTGGAAGGTCAACTACAAAAAGGATTTTCAAACGATAGACTGTTCCCTTGGTTTTCTTGGTCTCGGTGTCATCTATATCAAATATTATCTTCACTGCATTGCAACTAACTACATACAATTCTTCCAAGCTCTTCAGATTAGGAAGAACATGAAACGGAATTACAATGCCAAGGTTGAATGCTCTGTCCACCATCAATGTTCTTAAACCGCGAAAGAAGTTATCTGGAAAAGCAGGTTTTCCATGTTGAAGGTCCTTCATTTCAGGATGGTATATGTAATCAGCTGCCATATGCGCTGAATATTTCAAATAAGCCTTTGAAGAGAAGAAACTCAATGTCAGGTGTGTGTGGAAACTGTGTGTGTGTGTCTAAAAGAAAACTGGAAAAAAGAAAAATATATTTTATAACTCTGATAAACCTCATATTTACTTAAAAGCAAGCTAGGCACATTTTACAAAATCAAAGGAGCTAAGACTTACTTTCGATATAAAAGAGAGTTTTTTTAGTACACTACACATATTCCTGGAAGCAAGAGAAATTATACATTTATCTATCAAAAATATACTATTCAACTTCATAATTAAGACACACTAGTTTATGACACCCAAAGATATATCATTGATTGTAGAAAACTAGTAGTATTTATTAATGTGATATCTCCAGCTATCACATTAAAAAACAATTTTTCCTTTATATTTTCTTACTATGCTTTGGTAAATTAGTTATAATACAATTGTTTATAAATATGAGATCCACATTTTTTCTGTCATGACATAATTATTAAATATCAGACCATTTACTGTTGAAAGTTTTCCCTAAAATGAACATAGATGATGCAAATCTGAAATGGTTAATGATAATCTAATGTGTACCTGATCTGTGAAAATTTTTTGTACAGTACCATTCAAGTCACCTTCCCAGTACCATATGTCTTTTTCTCCATCTACAACATGCACCTTTCGCAGGTTTGGTGCACTTTGGACTTGAGAGAAATATTCCATTTGAGGGCAATTACTCACTACCAGATTTTCCAGCAACGGGAACCTGAAGTCGCACTTCTCAGAAGTGCAGAAACTTGTGAGACTTTGTAGAGAGACGAGTTCCAAAACCTTTAGTTGTTTGAACTCGATCTCTCTCCCGTCATCCTCTTCATTTTTTGCAACAATTTCCACAACCATTTGACACAAATTTACCTTCATGGTAGTGAGTAGAGCCAAGCTCTTGGCAGTTGAGGATGTCATTAAATTCTTCAATCCTGTACAGTCAAACACTTCTAAATATGTCAAGTAACAGAAAGACACTGAGGAAGGTGCTAGACTTGTCAATTTCAGACATTGAAAAACGTGTAAGCGCTCTATTCTTTGAAGAATAGGGTCATGTTCAAAGCCTATCTCCTCTAAATGCAACAAATTAATTATTACCAACACCTTAAGCTGTACAACAACCCCTATTTTTTCTTGCGCAACGCGGCTTGTAGGAACCCAAATCTTTTTGAAGTGACAACTATCCAAATGTAAGTCTTCCAAATTGGGAAGTCTATGAAGAAACCACAACAGAATCTCAGTATTCTTCAATCCAAACAAGAGCAGTGATTGGAGTTTGTGCATTATCTGAACACTAACAATGTAGTTATTTAACCCTTTTGCTTCCTTCAAACTCACTGCCATGTGTTCCAAGTCGTATATCACCTAAAAAATATATGATTAGAATAAAAGGTTATCGAAGCATGTTTGGAACCGTAAAATTCACATTTGCTAAGGTTAAAAATTTAATACAAAGCAATAGGATGAAGATCATAATAGCCATTGGATAAAGATCGCATGGCTCATAATTCCTAGTTTTTTTTTTAAATTGATTTGCGGAAGTCGAAATGTGAGTTGTTCGATCTTCTTTCAACGGTTCTGATTTTCTGAGTGCAACAAATCCAGAAGTTATCATCAAGGAATTCTTAATTCAATCCTATTTAAAAAAAAAAATCACCTTTTCTGTAGCTGAAAATATTGGTGTCACTTGCCTAATTGAGGTTTCTTTAGTGAGTGCTTCCAATTTGTTGCAATTGACTATAAGCAATTTCTTCAATGATGGCCACTCTAAAGTGTGAGTTCCTGGATAGAAACTCTGGAGTTCAACTAAATGGCTTAATGATACAGTGTTTAGATGAGGGAACCTAAAGGTGATAGTTAGTTCATTTGACCCTTTGTCACAAGCAACAATCTCTTTCATTCCTCCGCAATCATTTACCACAAGGACTTCCAGTTTTTCTAGACCACTGGAAATAGAAAGTGGAAAGAGATACTCTAACTTTGGAGCGTCATGAACAAGTATGCTTTGCAAATTACTATACTTAAGAATTATGCTTGTGTCTTCCTTCCATACATGCACCAAATTTGGCAACTTATGTAAATATACATAGTGCAAGTTTGTCTCATCCCTATCATTAGTTTGTGTTATATTTCGAAAGTTAAATATATTTTCCACTGACTGACAATCAGTAACCACCAAGGTTTGAATGCTCTGAAATCTATCCCCCATATAACTAGGAAAAATCGTAGCAAGCTTGCCACAGTCTCTCACTGTCAAAGAATCCAAACTGTGAAAGGAAAGAAGACCAAAGTGGGGCTGCCATATGGTATTTAGTTTCTTCATGCCGATGATCTGCATTTCCTTCAACTTAGGAAAAACGACAATCGTCTGCAGTGAAAAAAAGTGGTCATTAGGTGATCAAATAAAAGAACTTTACATTCATGCAATTGCACAACAAAAAATATTAAGAATCAAAATTAATTCCAGTAAAAAAAGAATCAAAATTAATTGAATAAGGATACACACCATTGCATCGTCTATTCTAAATATATTCTCCATCATCTCACATCCACTTACGAAAAGGCTTTGGAGATTCACCAAATTTGCAGCCATAGAGAATGACAATAAGTAAGTTAAATTACCACAATCTGTCACATTTAATGTAAGCAAATTTTGGAAACAATGCAAGGATTGGTCACTCCATATTTTCTGGATGTGGATTGACGACAATTCTAACCACTCTAATTTGGGAATAGAAACCTGCAGCAAGAATAAACATTAGTTATTTAATGATTTTGATATTCAAAAGTTGACATGTCCAAAAGAAGTGGCAAGCTATCAAGAACGCTAGTTATTCTTTCAGAGAAATAATACCAACTCACTTAAACATTAAAGGTTGTCTACACAAAGAAGAATAATTATGTGTACCTTTTCATTGAAGAGTGAGAGGCCTTGCCAAAAATTTGTGGTATTTTCTTTGTTCTTTATTAGCACTTGGTCTTGGGAGATGGACGGCATTTTAGTATTCATGTATAAACAACTAAAAACTGGTAAAGATTGTAATGTTAAAATCCTCAATTGAGGAAACTCAATCTTGTCATCTTTCACATCACTGATGGTATAATATGCTTGTCTATCAACAAAAACCATCTGCTTCAAAGAATCACAATCGCGCACTTCAATTGTTTCAAGCATGATGAGGAGTCTGAGCAGGGTAACGGTGAAAAGGTTTTTCAATCTACCACATGTTTCAATCTTGACAATTTTTAATTTGCAAAAAGAGGCCCCTGTAAGCTGATTGCCACAGACTTTCTCCAAATTCTCCATGTTGTATAGACACATGGACTCCAATTTGGGAAAAGCTTGTAAAGGGTGCAACTGCTCTGTTGAGTTGATAATGGACTGGATGCTAAAATTATTTACAATGGTTAAATGTTTCAAATCTGGAAATCCTTCAACATTCAGTTCATAGAAAACATCATGAACATTATTGAGTTCTCCTATAAGCAAATTTTGAACCCTTTTGAACAACATTTTAACCCATTTCTGGGAATGAAAGTCAATACTTTCTCTTAGGTCCAATGCCAAAAATTTCACTGCTTCATACTTATCAGGCATTTTGAATTCATCCATAGGAAACATGTCGAAACTTCCAACTTCAATCTTGTAACTATCCAACTTGTCAAAGAACAAGTTCTGCGGAAAATGGGCATCACGTGGAATGTGTATTTCTAGAGATCTTAATTGATTTAAATGCCTTAACTCCAAAAGACTAGCATTTTTACTTTGGATTCTCTGGTTATCCTCCCATGGAATCAAAATGTCTCTCATATACAGCTCTTCCAAACTATACATCCTTGATATTATATTGGAAGGGATTACTCTTAATTTCAAGCAATTGCTTAAATCAAAAAGCTGTAGCTTATCCAATTGTCCCATTTGAACAGGCAAACTTTCAATATAAGATCCTGTGAAAGTAAGAATTCTTAATTTCTTTAACTCTCCAATGATTGATAAGTTCATTCCTAGAGTGCATCTCTCCAAACAAAGCATTCTAAGTTTTTTTAGGCACTTAATTGAAGAGGGTAAGCTCGACAGATTAACACCGATCAATATCAATACTCTGAGTTCAACCATTCCTTCAAAAAAGTTGTCTGGTATTTTCAAACAATCATCTTTACTGTCAATATGAAAGACTTCAAGTTTAGGACAGTGTATACTCTCGGGAAGCTCATCATTGATATCACAACAGTGTAAAACAATGGCAGTGTAGCTTTCAAGTTTATCTTTGTGAGGCCACTCGTCTAGTATGCCATTTTTCATAAAAAATGTGTGTTTCTCTTTGGATGATATTGAAAGAGCAACATCACGCACAATGTCATGCATCTGGAAGCGGTCGTGGGAGTAACTTTCCATCAACAAACTTGACTCTTTTAGCTCACCTATCAACACATTTACTCTGGATCTTGCTTCTCTTATAGTGTGGACTCCTTGAAGCAAACCTAAACCGATACAGAACTTCACCAAGTCTATAATCAAGGGATCATTTCCCATTCTAGCGCATTGTAAAAAAATGTACTTAAGCTGCTCATTTTTTAGATGATCATAACTCAACTTTATAGAAAACTCAACAGATTCCTGCCCTTCAGTAAAAGTTTGTCTTTTAATTTGTCCGTAGACATCCTCCCATACAAAGGAGCTCTTATTTTTCAATGCCCTCCCAATGGAAACTAATACTATGGGCAACCCAGCACACGTTTTGGCAATTTCATTTGCTTTTCCATCAAGCACGGGATCTTTGCCATGTATTCCAGCCACTTTCTTAAACAAAGTCTCTGCCTCCTTTTCGTCAAGGATTCCCACTGAGAAAGCTGATCTCTCCTTTACATCCATTTGACTACACAGTACTTCTTTACTTCTAGATGTTAGCAAAATTTTGCATCCTTTGTGATTACCAGATAGTTTTTCTGCTTTTATCTTATTGTGATCACCAGAAAACTTTTCTACTTTCACCTTATTGTAATCAGAAGACAACTTTTCTTTTTCCATCTTACTGTGACTAAGATCTGTTATATCCTTGACATCCCGTTGGCTGTCGTCATTATCTTCACTACATGGAATGCCCAACTTATCCAAGTCCAATCTCGCTTTCTTCTTCCAATCTCAACCCCAACATCTCAGCAATTTGGCCTTGAACTTTCCTTATGTCAGGATTTCTTGTTATATTTGCCATAGTCACCATATTAAATAACTTTTTTTCCTGAACTATCTTAGCAACTTCTTTGACTATAGTGGTCTTACCAACACCACCAACCCCATACAAACCAATCATACTAACTGTAGAGTCTTCCAGTGCTCGCATAATCATATCCATTGTTTTCTTTCTTGATACAAAGCTTTCATAACCAATGTTTGAAAAAGCAGCATCCATGGACAGGCCTGGCCGATAAGAAACATCTTCAAACTTTCTATCCCAAAGTTTATCAGCCTTGCTATCCTCTGTCAGCTTTGCAGCTTTTCTTCCTAGCCTATACCTCAACTGCAAGTTATACGGAAAGAAGCCAATGGAACACGTTGTCTTTGTGTGGCGTTCATCACCAAGAAAACTTGTATATTCTTTGATCTTCACATCCACCTGTTGTAACCAATGTTGAACGTCATCATGAATTTCTTCTGCATTCATTTCTGCCTCCTTCACATCATTTTCCACCCTCTTTTTAGCATCTTCCAACAACTCAACATTATGCTTCACCTCTTTAAATTTGTCACTGTAATTACAGAAGTAACCCACATGTCGTTTGACCACATCTACCCCACATGGTAATGCATATTGGGTAGCTGCAGAGGTGATTGTGTTAAGGTCCATCTTCACACTCTCTTCTTGATTTTTATACAAATTTTTCTGAATGTTACAATCCTAATATTCAAAAAGCAAAACATTAATATTAAAAAACATGATACAGCATATATAGAGTATAATTTATAGGGTTAAATATGTTTTTAATGTGTATAAGATTTTCAACAGAATCTAATGTCAGTAGAAGAAATTAATTAAATGAATTTGAATCTAAAATAAAAAAAATGAATGATCCTATAGGTTAAGAGAACCTCGCTGCTAAAAGAGCAAATTATCCACGATCTAGTTCCATCAGCTTCCGGCGGTTGTGGTTTGGCGATTGACGGAGACGAAGCGCCGATGAATCGAAGTGGTGCATGGTTTTGTTAAAGAGAAGTTGAGCAAGGAAATGATCCAAGTGCTGCATGTTAATGTTAACTTTCTTTATTTCCTTCATCACTCTCCTAGTTTCTCCCTCGCTCTTTTCCCCAGGCAAAACCAACTTTATTATTTTTCATTTCTTTTCAATACTACATAAATAAACAGTTTATATTTTCATCACTTTTGTCGGACTTTTTCCTAAAATATCTCTTTTTTCTTTTCTTTTTTCAAATTGTGCTATTTTGAACAAAAAAAAATCAATCTGCTCTATCTTTTGTGTTAAATTGGAGGTCGCAGTAGGGGGTGCGACCAGCCGAAGGTCTGCAAATTTTGGGTCAGTGGGAGGTCGCTGGCTGAGGGTGCGACCTCCTACTGAATTGTTTTTTTTTTTTGTCGTGTTTTGGTTTTATATTATCTTAATTAATTAATTAATTATAATTATAATAACATTAATTAATTTAACAAATAACAATAATAATAATCAATAAATAAATAATAATACATTAATAAATCAAAAAACATTAAAATAAAATAAAAAACAAAAAAAAAACACCTCTAGTAGGTCCAAAATTTGCAGACATTCAGCTGGTCGCACCCCCACTGTGGCCTCCTGTTTAGTCCAAAAAATATGATAAATCGAGAATTTTTTTTTCAAAATAGGGCAATTTAGAAAAAGGCAAAAAAGAAAAGATATTTTTTTAAAAAAAAGAGTCCTTTTTGTTGGACATACAGACTAATATATTTCATAATATAATAATACATAAAAACTTATATTCTTCTTGCTACTCCAAATAATAAAAGTTCTATTTAAGATTTTGATATATATTTATTTTTTTATATTATAATTACTAATATAGTATTAGTTTTATATTATTTGACATGTTATAGTATTGTATTGCATATGTAATATCTAATAGGTAAATAGTTTTTAGTATTTGATTCACTGAGATAATGAGTAGGTAATCATTTTACATACATTTAATTGAGATGATAATGAAAACTAACATAATTTTGAATACCTTAAGAAAATTGTTTTGATTTTATATTCTTGTAACTTTAAATGTTGGTT
>JBBPBP010000003.1:3525384-3545068 GCA_037974735.1 Cicer chorassanicum
AAAATGTTATAATAATCTCTACCATGAAATCAAACACCCATTTATTTTTATTTAAATATTGGGTCTATTTATTACATATTCTAAAAAAGTTAATTTTGTTATTCAATAATATAAAAATTATTTTTAGAGATTTTCAAAAAAAGCTGTTTTGTGTTTATGTGTAATAGTGAAAATTGTTTTTTTTTGTATCAATTATAAAAGATAATTTTTTTAGAAACTACTTAAAACAATTTCTCAATTGAAATATTTTTTTAAATATTTTCATATTCTCATTATTTTGAAAAATTATAAAAAAAAAAAAACCGATGAAAAATTTCAAAAATGATAATTTTACAAAAAAATTTGTAACAGACTCATCCCTTATCTTTTGGTAGCCCCGTAAACAGACCGTTGTGGCAATTTCCAACGAAGAGGCATACACATAATAATTGATTATCCACAAGTAATAATTGATGAAATGCTAACTTTATAGTTAAACCATATTTGAGCTTTTATTCTACTTCTTTTAGATAAAAGCCAAAAATAATTTCTTCTTGTTCTTATTGATTTAATTTTGTCCTTTTATTCTATTAACATAAATGTTGTGAGTTTGTTCAGCAGCAGAGATTCGTTTATAATAGACATTTGAGTTATAATTTTATCAATAAAATATTTTATGGATCAAAAATAAGGATCGGACTTTATGAGTGATCTAAAATTTTATATTTGTACTTTCTATATCAAATTCTAAAATTACTCTTCTAACTCCATTAGGCATTCCTCTTTATCTTCTCTATATTTGTGGGATGAGTATAAAATGGTGTCTCAAAGTCAATTGTGATCTGAGATACAATTTGGAGGAAACTTTTACATGTGAATTTGATTGAATGTATATAAGTAATTAAATTTTATTTTAAAAATATATTTATGTTAAAAAAATTGAAAAATCAATAATTATTAATTGTGACAAAGTTATGAAAACTAAATTATATAAGTCTATAAGATAATTGTGGTTTAATATATGTTAATCGGTGAAGAATTTCGACTAGACATAACATATGTTAATAAATATGTTAATTAATACAGATATTGTGGTCTATGTTGTGGTAATTTTGAAATATATCATCGGTGTATTTAATGAGTTGAATTGTGGTTGTTGGATTATCGTTGTCGAGACGTATATTTGAGTCTAATATGTAAAAGCAACATGCTATCTATGCATATTTTCTTGTTACACGAATTAACCTAATCAAATGGTTTGCATCATGTAGATTGATATATGTACATGGACTAAAATTTATTTTACTAATTTTTTTAATTATTAAAATTGTATTTTTTTATTAGGCTTAATTTTTAAGATTAGAACAAGGTCTCCAAAATCTTTAAGACAACCCTATATCAAATACATAAATTTTTGTAGACCAAATTATAATCTAGATATCTGTTATAAATAAATCGGAGGGAATAATTTATAAAAAATTACAAAAACAACTACTATAATTATAAAATAAAATAAATTTTCCAACCTAAATTCCAACTAATTTTTAATTATTAAAAATATAAACTAAAATTCGATCTACTACCTCTCTCCAATATATTTTTGTAAATTTACAATTTAAAATTCTTATACGCAGTACAATATTATACTTTTTATTTATCTATTAAAATTTTAGAATTTCGACCACTCTAATGTTTTAGTTCAAGATCCACCACTCTTCGTAGATTTATCATTTTTGTTTTAGCGATTTTGAACTATGTTGTTCTCGAGCAATATAACTTATATTAATTTAAATGAATAACTATCATTTTTAGTCACACACAAAAATTATGATTAAAGTGGACTAGACAAACAAATCAAGTGAAAAACTCGTTTAATATGGAGTGATAAAGTGATAATGGTTTGACAGAGAGCTATAGAATTTGAGTGATAAGTAAATGATTAATTTAAAACTTCTCCACTAATAGAATAATAAAACAAAAATATGATATTACAATGTAACACATTTGATATATAAAAGTGATATTACAATATTCAACAAGACATGGAAGACATAAAGCAACAATTTATTCCAACACAAACAAGTATTATTATTTTTATGGAAACTAGTATGTGCTTGATATTATTAATCCATGCGTATATCTAATTGCTTATCCAAATATTGTTGAAACAAATTAATAATGTTGTTGATGAAAAAATATTAAATAGTAATTAAACAACAATGAAAACAGATATTACATATAGAACTTGTTTTGAATGCATACCTTTGTGTTTTTCCTTCATGTGGTAGCTATTGACTTTGACTTGAAATTACCGAATCAAATCTGAAGATCTCACACTCATAGAAGTGATTATATATATATATATATATATTAAATTATTTCTTTTAGCAAACAACAAATTTAGAAATTCAATGGTAAAGAATGAACTTTGAAGTAACAAAATTAGAAACACAGAGAGTAAAAGAACAAAATGAAACAGAACAACATATAAGAATAATTTTTTTACCCCTTTTTTAAAATTTTCAAGCAAATAAAATATTCAAAACAAAGAAGGTAAAGACTAAAGAACTCAAACGCTGAAAGACAAATAATTTTTTTCCTTTTCAATATGTGCTAGCAAATAATAAGTTTAGACACACAAACGGTGATGTGATAAACAGAAATGGTAATTTTTTGTCTTTCGGTTTTTTTTTAGTGTGCGTGAAATAATGGATCAAACCCCTTAATTTATAGGAGGAGAGGAGAGAAAAAGAGGCTGAATTCTTTACTTGCCAAGATTAAAGAATATTAAACTAATTAATAAATAAAGAGATTAAAGAATATTTATTCATTAATAAAAAAAAGTATATTCCTTTTTCTTTAGATTTAATTACATTCTTGCTCTCACTAATTTGGAGTATTACACTAATTATTACTGTGAGTTTGGTCCATCGATGATTTTTTTAGTTTTTTTTTTCTTACAAGAAAAGATATTAGATAATATTATATGAGAATATAAGAGATACTCAAAACCCTTTGTAATGAAGTTGTTATCAACAAAAACAAAAAAGAATCAAACACTTTTAGACAAAAAAGAGGGTTGTTCCATCGATATGAGAATACAAATTTTATATTACAACTCTCCTTGTTAATAAACCAAACCAAATATACCCTTTTAATATTGTCTAAAATCTACTTCAAATTGGTAACCTTTCCTTTAAATAAAATTGCATTCCTCTCCAACTAAATACTCCACGTGGCGGCTAACCAAACAAAATGAGAAATTTTCTTTACCTTATTTCCTTTAACCAAGCCGGATAAAAAATTCTCCAAATAATATTTATTTTTAATCATTTTTATTAGATAATATTATTATATATTAGTAGTAAGGGTACCTTAGACTTTTCCATTAGTTTATATATATATATATATATATATATATATATATATATATATATATATATATATATTGTAATTCTATCATATTTAAGTTTGGTTCATTTGTTTATGAAATCATAGTCAATGGTTCCTTCTCTTCTTCATCTTCTATGCTTATGTTATATTATCATTGTTAACATAGTATCAAAGAACTTTGGTTGATTTTGTGCGACCCGTTTTGCGGCCGGTACCGATTTGCTTCATTCGTTTTCGACCCATTTTGCGGCCGGTACCGATTTACTTCCTCCGTTTCCGGCGCGATTCTGCTCTTCTGTTTCCGACGTGGTTCTGTTCTTCGGTCTCCGACACGATTTTGTTTGATTCTTTGTTGACTCTGTTATTGACAGATTATCCCTAATTTATTTTGTCTCAGTGATTGTGTTTGTCGTATTTTTCTTTTATTATTTGTTATGACTGGTGCTAAGGATGATTCTCTTCAAGCTGTTAGTGTCCACATCAATAGACAAAATTACTCTTATTGGAGTTACGTGATGAATAAAAATTTGATCGGAAAAGATATGTGGGGTTATGTTGATGGAACTTCTGTTAAGCCTACAAATAAAAGGGATGAAGCTAAATATGCAAAAGATCTGAAAACATGGAATGTTAGTAATTCAAAAATTATTACTTGGATTAATAATTTTGTCGAGTTGTCTATAGGAGTGCAACTAGCATAGTATGATACTGCTAAAAAGATTTGGGATCACTTAAAACGTTTGTATGTTCAGTCTAAACTTTGCAAAACATTATCAGTTGGAAAGTGATATTAGAGCCCTTAAGCAGAGCAATATGACCATTCAGGAATTCTACATGACAATGACTAATTTGTGGGATCAATCGGCTCTTATGGAATCAACTGAGTTGAAAGCTGTCAAAGCATACATTGATTAGAAAGAGGAGCAACGTCTGGTTTGGTTTCTGATGGCTCTTCGTGATGATTTTGAGGGCTTTCGTGGGGGTATTTTGCATTGTTCCCCTCTTCCTAATGTTGAATCAGTAGTTAGTGAATTGTTGGCAAAAGAAATCAGACTTAAGACTCATTCTGGTGTGTCAGATAAGGGAATTCTCTCAACTCCTCCATCTGTTTTTGCTGCTACTGTTCAAAAAGGAAAATCTCAAGGGAGGGTTGGGCTTGGTAATGATGAATGTGCATTTTGCAAAGAAAAAATTCATTGGAAAGCACATTGTCCAAAATTAGGGATAACACATAAGAAGAATTTTAGGGGGTCATCGTCCAATGTTGTTGTCTTTGCTCCTACCATTGGCTCTAGTTCTGGTTCTGTATACTCATCTGAGATTGCTTCTTAAATATCTGATATTGCAGAACAACTTCAAAAACTTCTTGCCACTCAATCACATGCCATGTCTACCACCTCTTCTAAAGGTTTGAACTCCTCTAGTATGTCAGATATATCTCATTCCATATGGATCCTTGATTCTGGAGCATCTCACCATATGGCATATGATGATAAATCTTTTGCGTCTGTGAATCCTGCCTCGTCTGTGTCAATTATGACTGCTGATGGTACTCATATGCCATTAGCAGACATTGGTTCTGTCTCCACATCTAACTTGTCTCTTTCTGATGTTTACTATATTCTTAATCTCCCTTTGAGTCTTGCTTCTGTTAGTCAAATATGAGATTTCGGTTATTCAGTTATATTTTCTTCCACTTCTTGTTGTGTGCAGGATCCACATTCCAGGAGGATGATTGGGACAGGCCATAGATAGGGGGACTTTATGTTTTGGATGACCTGCGAGTCCCAGATATTGCAGCAACAACAACTACTGCATATTTATTATCTAGTTTTCGCTTGAATTCTTCGTCTTCTAATTTTTATTTATGGCATTCTCGCCTTGGACATGTTTCTGCTTCTAGATTAAAATATTCGGCTTCTACTGGAGCTTTAGGAAAGTTACAAACCAGTGATATTTCAGATTGTTGTGGTTGTAAACTTGCTAAATATTCCAGCTTTAACGTTTAGTAAAAGTGTTTTAGTTTCATATGCGCCTTTTGATTTAGTTCACTCTGATGTTTGGGGTCCATCACTGGTTCTCACCAAAGGTGGATCTAGATATTATGTTTTGTTTATTGATGATTACACTCGTTATTGTTGGGTTTATCTGATGGAAAATCGAATTGAATTTTTTTGACATTTATCATATATTTCGTGCCATGGTCAAGACTCAACATAATGTTGTTATAAAGTGTTTTCGTTGTGATTTAGGTGGTGAATATACGTCTAATAAATTATCTGAATTACTTGCTTATGATGGCACCATCCACCAGTCATCTTGTACTGATACTCCTCAACAAAATGGAGTTGTTGAAAGGAAATATCGTCATATTATTGAGACTGCTCATTCTCTTTTGCTGTCTGTTTCGGTTCCCAGTGAGTTTTGGGGGGAAACAGTTCTTATTGTTGTTCATGCTATTAATAGAACTTCATCGTTTGTCATATCACGTCTGTCTCCCTTTGAAGAATTGTATGCTTCTATCCCTGATTACTATTCTTTGAAAGTCTTTGGTTCTACTTGTTTTGTTCTTTGTCCACAAGTAGAACGCAGTAAGTTGTCTTCTCGTTCTGCCATGTGTATTTTTCTTGGTTATGGGGATGGTCAAAAGGGTTATCATTGTTATGAACCTCATGCAAGAAAACTATATGTTTCTCGTAATGTTGTTTTCTTGAGCACATCCTGTTTTACTTTGTTTCCTCTAATTCTCAGATTATTAAGAGTTCAAAACTAACCTATATTGATCCATTTAGTCCTAATGATAATGCTTCTAGTGATTGTAATGTTGAGAATTGCAAGACAAATACTACTACTCCACATGATGACATCCCCCTTGTCCCCCCGACTGTCCAACCACCTCCTGCGATTGTTGATCATCCGTCTCCGCCTCCTCGTTACCCCTCTCGTCATCGTAAGTCTACTCAGTTACTTGATTTTGTCTATTCCACTTATTCAGCTTCATTTGCTTCTTTCTTAACCTCTATTTACAGTTTGTCTGAGCCTTCTTCCTATAAAGAGGCTATTCTTGATCCTCTTTGGAAGCAGGCTATGGTAGAAGAACTCTTTGCATTGCACAAAATAGATACTTGGGAATTAATAGCTATTCCTCCTGAAAAGCGTGCTATTGGGTCTCGTTGGGTATACAAGATCAAAACTAAGTCTGATGGGTCGGTTGAGCGCTATAAAGCACGTCTTATTGCTAAGGGATTCTCTCAACAATATGGTATAGATTATGAAGAAACTTTTGCTCATGTAGCCAAGATGACCACTATTCGTACTCTTATTGCAATTCCATCTATTCGTCAATGGCATATTTCATAAATGAATGTCAAAAATGTGTTTTTAAATGGTGAGTTTCATGAAGAAGTCTATATGATCCCTCCACAAGGAGTTTCTCATAATCAGGAGGAAGTGTGTAAGTTAAAAAAGGCTTTCTACGGTCTTAAACAGGCTCCTCGAACTTGGTTTGAGAAATTCTCTATTGTGATCACTTCTCTAGGTTTCCGCTCTAGTGAACATGATTCTACAATGTTTATAAGGTCTACCACTTATAGTCGCATTATGCTTGCTTTGTATGTTGATGATATGATTATTACAGGTGATGATGTTAATGCAATGAGTTGAAATTACAGTTAGCCAAGCAGTTTGAGATGAAGGACTTGGGAACTCTTCGCTATTTCTTAGGGATTGAAGTTGCCAACTCTCCTAAAGGCTACCTTATTTCTCAATCCAAGTACATTGCCAACATTCTTGAACAGGCTTGTATTTCTGATAATAGAGCAGCAGATACCCCTCTTGAGTTGAATGTGAAATATGCTCCATCGGATGGTGTTCCTTTACCATATCCCACTTTGTACCGTACTTTGGTTGGTAGTTTGGTGTATCTTACGATTACCAGACCTGATATTGCTTATGTTGTTCATATTGTCAGTCAGTTTGTTGTCTCTCTGACTACAGTACATTGGGCAGTTGTTCTTCGTATTCTTCGTTATCTACGAGGAACTCAATTTCAAAGCCTTCTTTTTTCGTCGTCGTCTTCATTGGAGTTACATGCTTATTCTAATGCTGATTAGGCTGGTGACACCACAGATCGTAAGTCCACCACATGATTCTGTATCTTTCTTTGAGACTCTTATTTCTTGGAAGAGTAAGAAACAAGACATTGTCTTTCGCTCTTCTACAGAAGTTGAGTATCGTGTTATGGCATCCACTACTACTGAAATAATTTGGTTGCGTTGTTTTCTATATGATATGGGTATCTCTCTTTCTGAGCCAACTCCAATGTACTGTGATAACAAGAGTGCTATTCAAATTGCTCATAACTCAGTCTTTCATGAACGCACCAAACACATTGACATTGATTGTCATCTTACTCATCATCATCTTCAGCATGGAACCATTACTCTACCATTTGTCTCTTCTTCCTTACAAATTATTGATTTATTCACAAATATGCATTCCATTAAACATTTTCGTTTTTTGGTTGACAAACTCTCGATGTTTCATGTTAATGCATCGTGAGTTTGAGGGGGATATTAGATAATATTATTATATATTAGTAGTAAGGGTATTTTAGACTTTTCTATTAGCTTGTATATATACATATTGTAATCCTATCACATTTAAGTTTGGTGCATTTGTTTATGAAACCCTTACCAATGGTTCTTTTTCTTCTTCCTCTTCTATGTTTATGTTAGATTTTCATTGTTAACAATTTTAACTCTTTAATATTTTTTAATTGGCACTATTAACTCCTCTATCTCTTTCTATTTATTTTCAAATCTTAAATTCTTATAATATATTAACAAATTCATAAATTGAACTAATTAACATGTTTTCCATATTATTTTTCTTAAAACTTGCTAATTAAATTACATGTTTGAATCAATAAAAAAAAAATCCAAAATTTACCTCTCCTCACATATACAATGAATCTTAGGATGATATATAATTTATCAACTAAAATGGCACAAAATCGCAACATAACTCAAATTAAATGACAGAAAGTGTAATTTAATTTTTATAAAAAAAAAGTGTAATCAATTTTTTCTTTATTGGAGATTAATCTCAGGCGCTAGATAACCAATTTAACACTATATTAAAAATTCTATTTTCTACTGGTGGTTACTCAAAAAAAGAAAATTCTTTCATTCATTGAGAAGATGTCTAGTAACAAGTTGGTGAAGACTCTCTAGATCAAGCGAATATATCAACTAAAAAATTATGTGAAAGATAATTTAACTAGATAATCAAAAGCTAAGAGAAATATAAGATGAAGTCTTTTAGGTCCACATATAAATTAGATTATAAATAACATATTTAGTTATATAATTGACAATTTGATTAGTATTACGTCTAACATGTAAAAAAAATTAAACTATAAAAATAAATGTTAAAATTAATTTAATCTCCAATAATAAAATTCACATAAGTAGAAGATTGTTGATTAACGTTGAACGCACAGTTACATTTTAAGCATATTATAGAATTAAAGAAAGATATAATTCAAACTCTTGGTCTCTTTATAATAACAAGGGAAAATATATATTGTCCTACTATAGTTAGGGTGAAGGCCAGTTGCCACCTCTGTTTTTCTTAAAATAATGTTGAGAGGAATGTACCAGCCACCCCCCTCCTATACCTCCCACCCTCCCCATTTGCATGGAAAAGACCAAATTGTCACTTGAAAAAACAATAAAACCTGGAAAAAAAAATTACTGCTGCTTTTTCACCGTTCCATTCGAACATTTCATTTCTCCATGGTGGATTTTTGCATATTTCAAAATTTTCAAAGAATCTCAAACTTCCGAAATAGAAAAGTAAGATTTCACCCCTAAATTTTCGAAACTTTCCTGAAAAACCAAAACTTCCGAAACATAATTTTCGAAAGTTTCCAGAAAAACAAAAGTTTCGAAGCATACCTCTCGGAGATTCCAAAGTTTCGAAATAGAAAATGCATTTCGAAACTCTGAAAGATTCGAAAAATGCATTTCGAAACTTTGGTATGCACTGAAAGTTTCGAAGTGTTTCGAAACTTTGGGAAACTTTCGAAAAGTTTCGAAACTTTTGGTGAATATTGAAACTTTCGAAATGTGTTTTTTATTTAGGTGTTTTTTCTCATTTGTTTTTTTAATATTGATATATTGATCTATTGCAGTGCCTTGAATGAGGGGTGCATTTGGGCAGATCATCCGCAACATTGCCTGAAGTGTGGGAGGTGATAGTGGTGATGTCGCAGACAGAATTCCACCAACAGCTTTAAACAGACGACGTAATGAAGCAAACCGTCCAATTAGGCAGCGTCGTCGACGACAAGATGATGTCACTGTCACTGAAGTTGTTGAGGCTACGCATGGACGATGATGTACCTGAGCCTGCACAGATGGAGCAGGTTGAGGATCAGTCTACTGAGCATGCACGTGATGATGCTATTGATGCTGATGATGCTGAGTCTGAGCAGAATCAGCAGCTCGGAGGGAATGACGCTATTGATGGTGATGATGCGTCTGAGCAGGTCGGATTCCATGGAGGACCGATGGTGACATCTGTGTTGACACAGTATGAACACCACGTGGCTCGAAGGATATGGGAAGGAGAGGTATTTATTTAATTAATTATAATCATTATATTTAAGTAATATATATATTCATTAGTATATATATTCATTATATTTAATTAATTATTTATTTAAATAAGAACAAATATTTATTGTTATGTTCTTTAATTACTCGCAGGATCGTGGCTCGTTGAAGGTTATTACACATGGATTGAAACTGAAGAAGTTTGTTGAGGTTCTTATACCAGATCCTGTATTGCATTGGATTCGGGAATCTGGACTGCTACCCCTCTCTTCCGCTTATCTCACTATGGCTGATGTTGGTCTCATATCTGCCTTTGTTGAAATGTGGCATAGAGAGACCAGCTCATTTCACATGCCATTTGGAGAGATGACCATCATATTGGACGATGTGGCTACTCTTCTCCATATCACACCTCGGGGTAAATTTTTTGATGCACATATTAATATGAATACTAATAATGCTGCCAGAGCTGCCCATGAGTATTTAGGTGCATCATTGGAGGAAGCATCAGCAGAGATTAATTATAATAAACAGTATAGATTGCAATGGTTGCATGATTTATACAGCCGTCTCATTCAGACTAACCAGTTTGAGTGTGCGGCTAGAACGTACCTATTGCATTTAGTTGGCTGCACTATTTTCGCTGATAAAACACATACACGTGTGGAGGCGAAATATGTTAGTTTATTTATTAACTTAGATAGTTGTCGAGACTATTCGTGGGCTAGTGCTGCATTGGTTTTCCTGTATGACAATCTCGGAGATGGAGCTGTCCACGACACTCGACAGTTGGGTGGTTACGTGACCTTACTACAGGTATATATATTTATATCTTTAATTATTTATTTTTTTATTTTATTTTTTTATTTTTTTATTTTTTTATTTATGTATTTATTTATTTATTTATTGTGCAGTGCTGGATTTACGAGCATTTCCCTAGCATCTGTAAGCGGGGCGATAGAGGAAAGGTTCCTGCACATCTTCCTCGAGCATGTAGGTGGACTGCGAAACATGTTGTTGAAGGCGAACTGATGACATATCGTCGGAGACTCGATGCTTTGACACTCGATGATGTATTGTTTACACCATATGATGATGAACGAGTTAATCATCCGTTTGTGAAGCTTTCGATGTTCTCTGGATACCTTCGATGTGGTGGAGTCTCTGTCCCGTATCTGCCAGAGCGATGTCTTCGACAATTTGGTCGTATTCAGTGCATACCGCGTGACGTTCCTAGAGTGCCGGGGAGTATAGATTGGGAGTGGCTGTCTACTATGAGATCAGCTGTCGTTGCCTTTCAGCGACTATATCCTGTTGCGACTTTTCCTGGAGAGGTCACTGCATACTACTATGCATGGTACACATTTGTATCACATCCTCTAATCCTCCCTCCTCCTACAGCTGCACCTTCGAGTCCACCTATTGCTGCTGCCCATGCTGGTCCATCATCTGTTGATGCACATGCTGGTCCATCATCTTCTGTAGATGGTCGTAGAGACCGTAGAAATTGTAGAATACTTGAGATTGCACGTAGGGGCTTAGATTTGGTAGAGCCATTTAGTGAGCTTCATGAACTATTTACTGAATTATACTGCTTGTACGACGATTAGTTATTGTGTTATGTAAGATTCTGTTATTGTGTTATTGTGTTATTTAACATATTTGTGTCACTGTTATTTATGAATTTTTATTTTGAGTTAAAACGTAAATGATAAATGATATAACGTTAAATGATGGATAAATGATAAAACAAAATCAAAAATGAATAAAACGTAAATGGACGATCAAACATAATTTCTAATCTTCAGATAATGAAATACAAGATGATTTGGTAAATGATGGATCAATGTGTTCCCAATGTTTCATACGTCCTGCATACGCTATTTCCCATGTCTTTGCACACTCACTACAAAAGTCCATTTTTGTGAGGTAGGTGGTAAAGGACAATCAGACTTCAATTTGATCTGCACAATAAAATATTAAAAATTAATTTATTTGAAGAACAAAATATTAAATATTAAACATTATATTATTAAACAATACTACAAATCATAAATTTTACCTGTACCCAATGATTTTCATTTACAAATCCAATTGCTATTAATTTGTGAAGCTTTGACTCTTTGGATGGTGATTTGTTTAGCGGAAAGAATGTCATATTCAGATTACGAGACAACGAAACTAATATGACATTATATAGTGTTGCTATCACGTAACCCATGTCTGGTATAGTCATCCACTTATCTTTTCCTTGAGCACCCAATCTTGAAATTTTCAATGAGTTCCGGACTGATTCAATACTGTCATCGAACACATTGGTATAAAGGTCTTGATGTAGATGGATCTCTTTATCCAATTGTGTTCGAACTAAAGGCTAAGATTCTTCATCGTGACCTAACAATGCCGCAATTGCGCGAAACCCACAATTTCCATCAGGTACAACATCTATTATCTCCTCAATATACTGATGTATAAAACTAGGAAATTGTATGATATGAGATGTTTGCCTAGCAGAACACTGTGCTGATTGATTTGCAGAACGTTGAGATGGTTGACTAGCAGAACACTGTGCTGATTGATTTGCAGAACGTTGAGATGCATCAACATACTCCCAATATGAAGGATCACGAGGAGTATCAAAATCTTTTTTCCTTTTACTAGCTCCCTTGGTTCTCACCTTCTCAAGTGGTACAAGTATTGATGTTGTATGTGGAAATACAACTTCACGCACCTTTGCCCTGAATATCCTTTGACCAACAATATCTTGTTTCTTTATATACGCTTTCATTGCTTCCAACTCTTCTGAAAAGTCATAATTTGATAAAGATTCTTCAGCCTTCAATTCATGCTCAATGCTTAAACTTCTCCAAAATACATGAATGCTATCTATCGGGAAAACATTACCAGATATCTGCAACTTTGCCAACTCACAAGCACATGGTAATCCATGAGTTGTTCTGATTGAGCAACCACACTTTGTTTTGTCAGTACCTACAATCTTCACTCTCTGTAACTGGTTGTCAATTTCTTTCATGACTTTCCTTGATACACAGTGATGTAGACTTTGAAAAAATGGTGAATTATACCCGTGCTCAACATCTTTGATGGTTTTGTGAAATGACGATTTAATGATACATATTTGGTTCTTCAACATCATATTCACAGCCTCCCAACTTTTACACAAATCACCAAAACTAGTTTGCAACATGTTTTTCAATCTCCAATGAGCAGACTCAACTCTACAAAAAAAATTAAATAGCACAAATTAAAACAAATCACATAAATTAGTAAATCATATTTTCTAAAACAATACAAATCATAGTTTAAAAATACATGTTAGATGTTGTGTTCCCCAAATGCAACACTCTATTGGTCCAAGCCGTGACAAATCTTTCTTTGTAAGGTGTCAACCAAGACTCTTTCACATAATCAACAAAAAGGATAATGTCGGCACACACTAGCTCAAAGTGTTGCAAGTGATGATCATACTCCTCCACACTAGTCGAATATACAATTTTGTTCCATAAATCCATTACTTCGTCTTGTCTATCTTTTTTCACATATTGTTTGCATATTGCCCCAACATTTTTATGAATATGAAAACGACATAGCAAATGAATTAAAGTAGGAAACACAATTCTAATAGCATTCATCATGGCAAGATCTCTATCAGTCACAATAACTTTAGAAATTAAAGTCTCAGATACGAACAGTTGTCTTACCTTTTTAAATGCCCAGATAAAGTTATATTGTCACTCTTGTTCCAAATATGCAAACCCAACAGAAAATGACAAACTAGTAGATGTGATACCGACAATTTCAAGTAACGGTAACCGATATCTATTCGTTTTGTATGTGCTATCACATATCAAAACAAAATGAAACGTGTTTAACAACTTTATGCAATCAGGATGCGTCCAAAATATATCTCTCAAAACATCTGAATTCTCCCGTCTTCTTGTCCAATGAACATAATTTTCTTGTTCTATTAACTTCCACAGATGCTGCATTTCTGTGTACGAGCCTCTCAACGAAGCTCGATAACTACTCCTTGCTTTATATATTTGACTGGGAATTGAGAGATTATCTTTATTTTTCTCTTTCAAAGCATTCAAAATGAATCTTGGTGCAAGCTTATACTTTGTCATGTCATTGACAAATTTTCTCTCTTCTTCATTTAAACGCCCCAAATATGAATGACCAGTTAAAGCATCCACTAAATCATGATTATGCGTTCCACAACGAACGCTAATTTTCCATCCTTCACCGATACTCAACGGTATACATCTGAGCTTAAACGGACAGTTTTCCTTGTGAGAACAAGTTACTGTTGATTTTGATTTAGATTTACATTTATATCTTCCGCCTCTTTCGCATCCCAAAATTAATTTGTCTTTTTTTCCCCTCTTTCCGGTTGCTTTGTCTGATCGAATGATAACAATTAAAATTCCATTTTGCCTTCCAACTTTTTTTGCCCATTCAAATACAGCTTCTCGAAAGGGAAATACCTACAACATATTTTTTAAACATAACATCAAATATATATCTATAATCAAAATTTGATCGGTGGTGGATTATCAATAATAATACCTGATCAGTGGTGAATTTTGCTGTAGAATCAATAATTATTGTTGAAGTTGGAACATCAACTCTACTCATACCTAATTTCAAAAATATTAAACAATTTAATTAATAATAATATTAATAATAAAAAATAAAAAATAAACCCTAAAAAAAATTTGTTAAAAAAACCAATTTACATTTCGGAACTTTCCCTGGAAATGAAAGTTCTGAAACTGTCAGCTTCGAATTTATGAAACCTTCGAAAGTAACGTTTCGAACATTTGAAAGTTTCTAACAAATTGCATTTCGAAACTTTCAAGTTCAACAAAATTTTCGAGGTTTTTGAAAAAAACTGGATATATGCCTTTCGAACATTTGAAAGTTTCGAATAAATGCATTTCGAAACTTTCAAATTCAACCAAACTTTCGAATATCTTGAAAACATCTGGAAATATACATTTCGAAGGTTTAGGTTTTAACCAAAGTTCTGAAAATTTCAAGTTCTACAATTTTTCATTTCGAAGATTTAATGTTTAAACAAAGTTCCGAAAAACATAATTTCGAAACTTTCATTTTAACAAAAGTTTCGAACAAATCAATAAATCTTACTTTTTTAATTTCGAATCTTTCAAATTTTCGAAAATTATCATATTTTTGTGTTTTTCAATTGGGGGGGGTGTGGAATGGTAAACTTTTTGTTGTTTTATAGTTGGTAAAAAAGTTAGTAACAAAGGACAATTTAGTCTTTTCCATGCAAATGGGGAGTGGGAGGTATAGGAGGGGGGGTGGCTGGTACATTCCTCTAATGTTGATGAATCGAATATTTTGATGGAGAAATATACCCACATTATTTGATTATGCATTGTAATAGATGAAGAATTCGATACATTTATATGATTTTATAAATTTCCACAGAAATAGTCGAAACCAAAATATAATTAAGATCTCACTTAGGCCAAATTTTTAAATTTCAAAACATAGTTATTATATTATTTCTTTAAATGATCGATTTTAAGAAATTCAATGGAATACAAATTGATTTTTAAATTATTGTAAACTTAATTATGAGCTTGCAAGTCAAAACATAACGAATTTTGTGAGTGAAGATACTAAGAGAAAGAAGTGAGAAATTCTTTGCTTAGCAAGAGAAAATGTATATACAATTAAAAATAAGGGGGGAATAAATAACCTTTTCCTTTTTTTTTAAGGAAATTAAAACAAATAGGAACTTTAATTTACTAACAAGAAAGGCAGATTCCTTTTTTTTATTATGGAAAATAAATCTTTAAATTCTTAATAAGAAACATAAATAATGTTGCGAAATTCCTAAAAATTAGAGCTATAATTTGTGATATACAAAATCATTACTAAGTGTCTCACAGATCTATATAGTAAAATAATATGGAGACATTTGATGTGTTAGGTGTAAGTTCAAACTTGCACTATTCTTTTTGTTTAAATTTTACAGTTAGATTCTTTAAAAAATAATATTATAAAGTTTGATTGTGATTTTGAACTATAAAATTGTGGAAACAACATTTTTGAGTCTCCACTTAGGCACTTAATCATATGGTAAAAGGATAGGTCGTTTCCAAAAATCAAAACCAATTTTAGTTTTGAGTTTAAGTTATGAGTTTGATTTTAATCTTTAAGTTTAAAGTCTGAAAATATAAAAAAAGACAAATCAAGTTTGATACCATAAACTTACGAGGACAGTGGAAGTCACCAACGGGAAATTATTAAGAAAGTTATCTTTGAATCTTACTATATTCGTTCAAATTCACAATATTAAAATTAACAAATATGTTTTATTATTTTTTTTAAGTAAAATAATTTAAATATTATAATTTTATTTATTTATTTATTATTTGATACTCACTCTGTATTTTAAACAGATTAAGAAAAATCATAAATAAAAAAGAGTTAATATCGATTTTATCAAATTATTTTTATCAATTATTGATTTGTTTCAATTATCATACATATAAAATGAGATAATAATAAATTGAGAGTGAAATACATAATTTTAATTAGATAATACGATTGAAAAATAAATAAAAATACGTTAAAAATTAAAAGTGATAATTTTTTTGAACAAACTAATAATCTTAATAATATTGGATGAAAGTGGAGGTTTTCAATGGTAGCGGTGTGGTGATTGACGATAAGTGGTGGTTAAAGAGAATGTTCGACAATGGTTACTAGAGTTAGAGTGGGGGCTATTAGGGGTCAGAGAGGTGGCCGATGGAGGTTGGAGTGTTTAAATGCGATATTTGAAATGATGGTTAACGGTCGTTGGAGTAGTAGTTGATGGGATGGTAGTGGTTACCGTTAAGAGTCGGAGAGGCGGCCAACATGACTATAGTGTTTAGAGGTGATAGCCAAAGTAATGGACGACGATTATCGGAGCGGCAGTCGGTGGTAGTTGATAGTGGCCAATATAGTACTCGTGGTTGGCAATGATTAGAGTAGTAGTTGGTGGTTCTCAATCATCACTAATAGTAATGTGTTAGAGTTAAATCAAAAATAAAAATTATAAAATTTACTTTTGTAATTTTTGGTTTAATGGAAAAGTTGTTTTTAAATTAAGTATAAAATTAACTTAACTTTAATCTACCCGAACATGTATCTGTGTTTTTGTTTTCTTACAATTGTTTTCTAAAGAGAAAAATGGCTTTTTAAAACTTGTTTGGAGTAGGTTATGGAAATATGAATAAAATAGTATTTTTCACTTTGGTCGAAAGGGGCTAATTAATATAGTTCAAATGACTTAGGGGAAGATAAGCCACCCTTTGAATTTATGGGCTTGGCCCGCAAACTGTGAAAGGAGGTAAAAAATTAGATTTGGTACCTACACTCTAACCTCAATACCCCTATAAGTTTAAAAAAAACCTAATTTTACTCTTATTATTATCATCTTCTCTCAATAAAATCTTTGGGGACTGTTTTTTTACCTCTATAAATACGAAAATTTCGGTCTGTAACCTTTTTTTCTTCAAAAATCCAATTAAAAAAATTTTATATATTAAAAATTCTGAAAATGAAATATCTATTAAAATAAAAATAGTACTATACGATGTAGAAAGAATACATTTTAATGTATAAAAATAGTACTATATTAAGTATGTTGAAGACCAAAAATTCTTAGCTAATATTACACAATATTCTTTGCCTTTATTTCCTCTGAGTCGTTAATAGTCTTTTTACGATTGAAACTAGTTACAATCCAAGGTCAAAAAAGGTTGAGACAATCTTTGTGAGCAAAGGCAAATTGAGCCTTGGGTTAATCTGAAACACTAACCGAATAACATATATAAATTTTAATACTTATTTATTTTTTTATTAGTACAATCAAATATTGTGTAAAACTATTATTTGTTAGTTTTAATGATTATTTTAATAATACATATTAGATTAATTTGATATGTTTTTATTACTACTTCATATGTTTCAAATATAATCGATAATATTATTCCATTATCTTAATACTTAATATATTATATATAATTTTTTCTTCAAACTAATTATTTTAATGCAATTTTATAATTTAGTATTTTAAATATTAATATTAAAATAAATTTTACAAATAATAATTTGGACCAATTGAAAAAAAATTCAATTTAAACTTTAATAATTTTGATTGGATCGTATATAATTTTTTAGAGTTGTCATCTAAATTAAATAAAATCGCAAATATTACTTGTTTGAGAATGCATTGTGCAATTTAAACTTTGGCAGAGTTAAAATGTTTCGAGTTTTTCTTTTTCTAATTTATAGTTGTCATTATTATGCTTTTGCCATTAATGAAAAACATGTTTTCCGTGTTTTTTATCATTCTCAAAAAATTGTAAATTAAAAATCAAAATATCTTTGACCTGTTTTAGCTTTTCAGTTTCCAGAACTAATAAATAGAAAACAATTTTTAAAAATAATTTTCTAAAATTAGATTACCAATTAAGCTTTTAAACTTTTAAAAGCTAAAAAACATATTTTGAAAAGAAAATCAAATGAGCAATATTTCATGTTTTTAAAACTCACGGTATGTGAAAAAAAATACTAAGAAAAAAATTACATGCAAAATATATCATTTAAAAAAATTTCTATATGTATAAAAAAAATTATATATAAAATATTTTATTTTTGATAAATAAAAATAGTAGAAATGTGGGGTAAAAAAATGCCCTTTTTTTTTCTGACAAGAGAAAGTTCATTAGTAAAGTGTAGGGTAGAAGTCAAATTATAAAGTATGAAATCCAATTTTTAAAAAGGGAGATATTGACCTTACATGAGTTTGGTCCTAAAATCTTTGGTGATTTTTCTACTCATGCAATTTGATTGGTGCTCGTATATGTGGTGAAATTCAGTTGACCAAAAAAGGGGAAGGATTATAGATAGAGTGATGTTAAATTTTGTCATTTTTCTTTATAAGAATATTATTATTGAAAATATATTTATTTTATAGACTTAATTTATTTTTGTAATGTCAGGACAATAACTACCTCATAAGTCGCGTGGATGTATATATAAATGATTGTGATATATTGATAGTATAAATTTTTTTATATTTATAGTGTATGACAATTAAACTCTTATTTTATTTTATAATTCACTAAAAATGAAATAATAGTATTAATTAAGATGATTTAAATTATTTTCATTAATTAATTATGATCCACATGCACACAATAATTATACCGAATTTAAACACCTTTTCGCTGAAAAAAAGGGAGAAGGATTTCATAGGGAAAAAAAAATTGAATTTGTAAAAACAACACTAGCAAAGTTGACAGTAAACTTAATTCCTTGACTTTTAACATATGCATGGGTATGGTATTTATTGTACGCTTCACACAAATATTAAGACAGAGAGGTAATCCGATATAATTATAAAGTTGAATAAAGATATTATATGCTACTCATAAGATAAATATTATTATATTATTTGTTTGACACACAAATAATAATCAATATAATAATAATATTTTATTTTGTCATGTAATTGGTACGCATTTTATCATGATATGATATTATATATATATATATATATGATATTTAAATAAACAAAAATTACCACCGTGAACAATTACGTATTAGTTTTTTTATTAACTTATTATATTTTTAAATATTAA
>JBBPBP010000003.1:3557928-3580894 GCA_037974735.1 Cicer chorassanicum
CATCTAAAAGTTCAATTTCAACTTCTTATCTTATTTTATTTTGTAATTTAATTAATAACATAAACAATTAATACATATATATGATTTTACAAAATAAGATCATATACACGTCATTTAAAATAATTTTAATTAAAAAAATTGAAAACGATGTTAAAACTATTAAATTTTAAAATAAAAATAAATCATATAAATTAATAAAAATAAAGGAATAAAAATTAAAATTAAACAATATTTTTAAACTTAACAAATTCTCATATATGTTTAAAAAATATAAATTGTTATAAATGAATCTGACCAGTAAATGAAATAAATAAATTAATTTAATTTTATAGCAATTGATTTTGGATAGTAATAATTAATTTCCCTTTTAAAAAATTTATGCAAAAAGAATAAAGAATTAGGAGTATTTTTGGTTGTGAGCAGTACAAGTACAATACAGCAGAAGCCGTCTATTCTGACACACTCCAGTCCAAACAAACACCACTCTCTCTCTTTTCCTCTCATAAACATAATAATATAAGCGCGTCACCCTCATGAAGATGTAACGTTCATGGTTTCAAAGTACTGACTCTTTCCCATCCTTTCTTTCTCTTTCTCGCCGTTTCTCATCCTAAAATATGGCGAATTCATCACGCTTAGCAATTCTTTTTCAGAATTGCACACACAAGAAACCCAATAAATCCCTCACAAGACTCTACTTTCTCACCATCACCACCTTTCTCTGCACTTTCTTTTACCTCCTTGGTCTCTGGCAAAACTCTCCCACCACCACCTCCGCCGCAATCTCCGGCAATAGTCACTACTCCGCCACACACATCGGCCGCAATTGCCCACAAATAAATTCCACATCCACCTCCACCTCAACATCCACTCCTTTAACTACTTCCACCGCCCTCGATTTCTCCGCTCACCACCACGTCCCTGACCCACCGGAAACAGCCGCGCGTGTTACTCACGCGCCGATATGCAACGTCTCGCTCTCCGAGTACACTCCATGTGAGGACGTGCAGAGGTCTCTGAAATTCCCCCGAGAGAATTTGATGTATCGGGAGAGACACTGTCCGGAAAAGAATGAGATTCTCCGGTGTAGAATTCCGGCGCCGTTTGGTTACCGTGTGCCGCCAAGGTGGCCGGAGAGTCGCGATTGGGCTTGGTATGCGAACGTGCCGCATAAGGAATTAACTATTGAGAAAAAGAACCAGAATTGGGTCCGGTTCGAAGGTGAGCGGTTCAGGTTTCCTGGTGGTGGGACCATGTTTCCACGTGGCGCAGGTGCATACATTGATGATATTGGAAAACTTATCAACCTTAAAGATGGGTCCATCCGAACCGCTTTAGATACCGGTTGTGGGGTACGTTTTTCTTCCATTATCTTGAACCGCTTTCCCGGTTTGGTTTTCTTGAACCAGTTTCGTATATTGTATAGTAAATTCGTAATGTTATAATTTTTTCAAAAGTCTAATTTACGCACCGTCCATCAATTATAATAATTAAATTATTAATATTAGTAATATTTGATAATTATTATACAATTTATAAAATTACTCATATTCCTAATGAAAATTTAACTCTTTTTTCAATGTTATTTCATGGGGTGGTTCACCTCCCCCTCTGTGTAGTTCAACTAACATCCTAGAAAAAATATACCATGAATAGGAATGTGATTGGTCCCCAATTAAAGGTTGGAGCCAACCAATTGAGAAATTTCCTAGTTCTGGAAAAAGTTTTTTAGGTAGATTTTTAGTTCTTTGGTAATAATTTGAGATTGTCTTTATTTAGAACGTTTGAGAATTCAACAGGGAATGTGGGTTAATTGGGAATCTAATAAATCGATAAATATCTTAATTTATTATATTTTCCTTTTTTTTTTATTGGAAATTAAATGAATGTATATGAAACTGATAAAGTAAGTTTATGAAATGAAAATTATATAATTTTGGTAATCTTTGTGTGAAACAGATGGAAGTTCAATGAATTTTATATTTCCCCATATTCTCTCCACTTTTGTAATTATTTTGTATAAATGTATAAATTTTCCACATTTGACTTTTTTATTTTTGATGTTTTCTAATCGTTCATGAATACGTCGTCAATCATGTTCTGTATGTCAATATTTTATTTCTCTTTCTAGTCTATTATTGTGATTGAATTGGCTATCTTATCCTAAAGACGTGACGAAATTTTCTCAGAAACTAAACTATAAGTGGATATGCTATAATTCGATTAACATGGATGCTTTGCAATTGAAGTTAGTTAGATAAGGTATATTGGTCACATCATATACCCAACCGTGAATTTGTCCTTTTCGTGTAGAAACAAAAGGGAAAATAGGGATCACTTTAAAACTAGTTTGCAAAACAATCTTCTTAAATTCTTTAAACTGAAGTAAAGTTTCATGTTGACCAAAGATAAAAAAAGAAAAAAGCAGTACCTTTCTAGAAGAGAAAAATAACGTCGTAACTAATTTTACATTAACACTAAATAATTTTTTTTGACTTTACTCATTAAATAATTATAATTATCATAATTGAATAACTACACAATTAATAGTATAAATTGACGTCTAAAATATTTTATATTGACTACTCTCTTTAAATAATTTTTAAAAATACTAAATTTCAACAATTTAGTTGTTAATTAATTTTAGATCTTAATGATCTTGCATATTTTACATATATTTAAATAAATATATTATACGTTGAATTCAACTTATTGGATAAAGTATACATTTTTAAAACTCTGTAAAAATTTGTTCATTTAATTTATTCAATAAAAACTATTAATTAGACATTTGAATTGATGAAATTTAATGTCGCAAATAGTTATTAAGCAAAATAACACTCGGACGAAACTGATCTCCACTCTATATAAATATACATATATAAATAAATATAAACAGTTTTTGGTGACAAATCTTTCATTTTACTTTTGTACACATTTTGAAATCAGAAAGAATCTTTGGTAAAAAAATTGATTAGACCGTGCATTATTGAACAACTATATGATAATTTGAATTGACTTAGTGCTTAATCATCACAATAAATATCTTTTTAATATGTTGTTTGTTGACAAGTCTCAATCATGTATCTCTCCCCTGATTTAAGTTACTTCGTATTGTGGCAAGATGTATGTACAGTGTTTTGGTAAAACATTGAAAGTGTGCATGGATTGAAAATTTTATTGAAACAAAGCACAAATCAACGACTTTTTAATTAGCATAAGTTTATTTTTGTGAGTGAGAAATATATTTAAGTTGGATTGTGACATGTTGTTACAATATTTGTAGGTTGCAAGTTGGGGAGCATATCTTTTGCCACGTGATATAATAGCAGTGTCATTTGCACCAAGAGATACACATGAAGCTCAAGTTCAATTTGCTCTTGAACGAGGAGTTCCAGCATTGATTGGAGTTATTGCCTCAATTAGGCTTCCTTACCCTTCAAGATCCTTTGACATGGCTCATTGTTCACGTTGCCTAATTCCATGGGGCCAAAATGGTAAATAATCTATTTTTATAATAGCATAAATTTACATGACATTAATTAATTATAAATTGATTGATATTTAATTATTTTTGAATTTGTAGATGGAATATATTTGGCTGAAGTTGATAGAGTGCTACGTCCTGGTGGATATTGGATTCTATCAGGGCCACCAATAAATTGGGAGACCCATTGGAAAGGGTGGGAAAGAACTCGTGAGAGTCTGAATGAAGAACAGAATTCAATTGAGAGTGTGACCAAAAGTCTTTGTTGGAAAAAATTAGTACAGAAGGGTGATATTGCAATATGGCAAAAGCCTAGTAATCATGTTCATTGCAAAATAACTAGAAAAATCTTCAAGCATAGACCCTTTTGTGATGCAAAGGATCCAGACTCTGCTTGGTAAGATTCACTTACAAGTTACAATCATTGTTACACTCTTAGTTCCTTGTGCTACTCATTTTGCTTTTCCAGAGGAAAAATAAAGCAAATTATGCTTGCTGCCAAAGAGAGTTTGGCAGTGATACCAAAACCTCTTGGATGATAAAGAGACTCTAAGTTAGATCATCTCAAAAGTGTAGATTCTTTTTTGACCTTTTTGTCTTTGGTTACTTTATTGTTTTTGAACATTTATATTTTTTATTGCAGGTATACAAAAATGGATACATGTTTGACACCACTTCCTGAGGTAAATGACATAAAAGATGTAAGTGGTGGTGGATTGTCAAATTGGCCAGAGAGACTAACATCAATTCCACCAAGGATTAGCAGTGGAAGTTTGGAAGGAATCACAACTGAAAAGTTCAATGAAAATAGTGAGTTGTGGAAGAAGAGAGTTGCATACTACAAGACCCTTGATTATCAGCTAGCAGAGCGTGGGAGATATCGCAATTTGCTTGATATGAATGCTTATTTAGGAGGGTTTGCAGCTGCACTTATTGATTATCCACTTTGGGTTATGAATGTTGTTCCTGTTGAGGCTGAGATCAATACACTTGGTGCTGTTTTTGAACGTGGATTGATTGGAACATATCAAAACTGGTATGTCTTTCTTCCATTTGGTTATTCATGTCTAAATTAGGCCATTCATTTTTTTATTCAACTTTCAACCTCCTACTTAATAATTTAAATTTTTAGTGTTTTTCTAATTCATCAATTCAAGTACCTTCTTAGAAAATAAATATTAATAGGAGGGTGAATTGAGCATGTGCAACAAGGTTCTTATATGAGAATTGGTTATTACCCATTAAAAAATTAGTGGCTACACTATTATTGAAGTAAAAAGTTGTCAAAGTTCTTAAAACTGATGTGGCATTGAAGATGCTTTTTAATTGCTAATTAATTGTGATTGCCAAATTAGATTTGCAGCAAGGATTGATAACTTTAAACTTTTGAGCTAAGAATAGGACCCTTTTAAGAAGTGACTCAAAGTGAGTAAATTATATGTAACGTGCATAAGTGATGTATCCGCAATTAATATAATTTAAAGTGCATTGTGATCTTAGCTCACTAAATTTTAGAGTTTTATATAACTTTTAGCTTTTAGAGGCAAAATCACTTTATATTAGCTTTTCCTAGGACTTCCCACTAATAGTAACTTTTTGGTGAATATTTAATTGCAAATTATCTCTGCTTATCTATTAGTGGCTAGTGATACCTAATTTTGTCTTTTACTATAGACAGAAAACTGAATACCAGATACTCTTGTTTTTTCAATCTTGTATTGCTGAGGATTTAAGCAAAGCAAAATCTTTGTTGCTTTATACATTTCAGCACATGGTAGTTAAATTTTCATTACTAACTACTTTGTCTTTACTCAGGTGTGAAGCCATGTCCACTTACCCTAGAACTTATGACTTCATACATGGTGATTCTGTTTTTAGCCTCTACCAAGACAGGTAAATTGTGAAATTGGTTTAGCTATGTTTATAAAGTGCATTTTCAAAATTGAGAAATAACTATGAATATGAATTTAATTTAATGCATATCAATTAAATTCTATCTACAACTATTTCAATAGTGATTTTGTATATAGTTTAAATTTAATGACTTTATAATGTAAAAAAAAATTATATAAAAATGTCAAATCATATATTTAGTACGGAAATATTTATAAAGCTATTTTGTGAAATTGATGAGACCACGGTAAAATGTGACACCACTCATATAATTATCTAATGTCGCAGATGTGACATAGAGGACATTCTTCTTGAGATGGATCGGATTTTACGGCCGCAAGGAAGTGTGATCTTGCGCGACGATGTCGATGTGTTGTTGAAGGTAAAGAAGTTTGTAGATGCAATGCAATGGGATGCTAGAATTGCTGATCATGAAAAGGGGCCTCACCAAAGAGAAAAGATACTAGTAGCAGTCAAACAATATTGGACAGCTCCACCACCTGAAAAAAATCAACAAAGAAAGCTCTAAATTGATTTGCATTTTGGGTTTAAGATTTGTGCATTTTTTTTTTTACTTTTTTTTTATGTCAACATTATTTTTCAGGAATTTTTATTCTTTTTAACCCAGTTTATGTGGGTTGTTTGCAAAGTGAAAATCTCATTATAGCAATTATTGCCCCCAATAAATTGATTGGGGCTTATCTATTTTATAAGTTATCCAAATTTAATAGAAAGTTGTCAAATGAAAAATTAGCTGATTGAGCTTTAATCAAATGATCTTGGATTTACTTTGTTAGCAATTTACTTTGTTGGTTAAATTAAGTAATCTAAATTGTTAATGAACAAATTAACGATAGATGCTACATATACAATCATAACAAATCTTAGATTATAGAAACGGGTTCTATACTTCTATTGAAGTTTTTAGTTCTTACTCTACAAAGGCTAAAATTACGAACACACAAAAAACAATAAAAACACAAGCATATAAAAAAAATGTGTCACGAGTTTGATATGATCCTTATCTATTTATTTATGTAGTGAAACTAGTTTGAGGTAAACAGATGTTGTTAATATTTGTTTGAATGCCATAAAAATTTAAATTTGTGTTGCCAAAGGTGGTGTTTCCTTCCTTGAATTTATTATCTCTATGACATAGGTATAGTTTATAGATAGGTTTGACAACACAATGGATGGATATATAAAGCAATTTTTGTCTTTCCTAGTACTACCCCCACCCTCGACTCCCAAAATAATCATATTTGACTTTGTCCCAATCTAGGAGTAGAAAATTGCACATATACCTTCAATGCGGTTGGGCTTTTCTACTCGTTGGTGGTAGTCCTTAAACTTTATTCCATTTCACCATTTTCCTCTTGTACTTTTTTAACATTGTTGCACTCATTTAAAGTAAAAAGTAAAATGAATCAATGAATTAATGATATTATAGTTATTTTTTATTGATATGTTAGAATAATAAATAAATAGATAAATTTAAATAACAATCAAAACACGCAAAAATGATGTAGAAACTTCAAATCGAAAAAAAAAACAACAGCCATATAATAAAATTATGTAAAAATTGTTATAAGATATAGACTTTTCTCAAATATTTCACGTCTCAATACAATCGAACTCTCTAAAAAGAATATCTAAAAAAACTAGAGTTATATATATAGTTTTAAATCTCTTATTCCTTTACAATTTAAAGCATTGTGAGACTATTTCAACATATAAAATTTTCAAACAACCTTCACCTTGATTAAAAATTATATATCTTCAACTTCTATTGTCTACACTCACAATCAAATTCAAAAGAACTACCATACTCCACCATAGAAAAATATATATTTCTCTTGAAGTTAAACTACCTCAAGAATTTGTTCATATGCCGGAAACTATGCAGAAAAATATGGGATAACTTTTATGTTAGCTTTCTCATAAAGTTCTTCAGCAATTAACATAATTTTATGCACCCCATGCTTCAATGCAAACCAATACTCATGTGCTAGCTCACTAACAATAATTCATCTTTTTCCATGGTTGTGCGAAAATTCCATCAGGATACATTTCTTAGTTTTAGACAAGATCATCATCTCCCATCACGAGAGAGACATTGCTAACATTCAACTAAGAGTTCTTTTTTGACATTTCTATACCAGGACAATTATTCTTCACATGTCCATGTTCAGGTTTCCCACATTTCCAATATTTCAAGGTCATTTCATGTTTTTTTTTTCTTTCATATAAGGCTTACCTTTAGCAACCAACATTGAGTTTGAAGAACATAATGTCTTCCTAACTTTTCAACCTTCTTGACCGGAGCTCCACCGTTAACCATTGTGAGTCACCGAAACTCCGCCTCTGACCACCGGCCACCACTCCTATTATTTAATTATTAATAAACTAATTATCTATTTTAATAATAATAAACTGCTTTTTTAAAAGAATATTAAAAAACAGTTTTTAAAATATTAAAAACAGTATTTTTTTTGTATTTTAAAAATAGTTTTATATTTGAAAATAACATAAAAAACAGTTTATTAATATTCTAAAATTTATATATTTTTTTAAATAAATAAAATTAATTTTAGATATAATAAAAATTATTATTTATTTTTTTGGTACAATAAATAAAAACATTATTATTATTGTAGGTATATAATTTATTATAATATTAAAAAAATATTAATTAGATTGAATGCATATCTCTTCATTAAAATACAATAATAGATGGATTGAATTTAATAATTTTTATTTTTAATAGATGAATTAAGAACTTTTAATATATTATAAATCAATATAATATCTCTTCATTAAAATACAATAATAGATGGATTGAAATTTTTTTAAGAACTTTTAATAAATCAAAAATAAATTAATATATTATTTTGATCTATCTATTACAATTCAAATTTATATTCATTCAATTTATTTATTTTGCCACCTCTACCTAGATATAACATAACTATTGAGTCAGTCATGCATTATCTAGGTGATTGGGAATATACTAAGGAGTTTTGGACCAATCTTATTAATCCTACACAACATGTTTGGTTGAACTGAAATCAGTTATATACCATAAGTAAATCATTGCACAATCAGAAATCATTCTTTAGTATAGTTGTTGATGAAAGTTAGACGAATAAGAATGCAATTCTTTTTCCAACCAACTTAGATTTGAGTAGCAATCTCCTTCACAAGACTCAATAAATTGGCCACTGTATGTATATAAGAGAAAAATATTTTTCATATATTTATTTATATAAAAAATTATTGATGTACTTCTGTTTGTTTCTTGTTAGAGCAAAAATCGAGAGAGTATATTTGGTTAAGCAAGCATTGTGATTTGTGCTGACACATTACACGGAAACACACTCACTTCTCGCTACCTTAACCAAAAATACTCATTTCCTCCGTTAGGGTTCTTCCACACACATGGACGTCGACGACTCCTCCGCCCTAATGCTCCACGAAATCTACGCCAACGGAGACGACGACAACAATAACCGCACCATCCGCCGTCCCATCATCAGCGGTGATCAACTCGACATTGAGGCCTATGCTAGCCTCTACTCCGGCCACACCAAGATCTCCCGTCTCCTCTTCATTGCCGATCACTGCGGCGACAACTTGACGATGCAGTTGGAGGCTCTTCGCATGGCATTCGACGAAATCAAGAAAGGAGAGAACACGCAACTCATGAGGGAAGTCGCTAACAAGATTGATGGCCGTTTGGGTTCCGATTACACTCTAGACGAAGCTTGGTGCGATGACATCGATAGAAGAGCAGAACAGAAGAAGGAGAAGCTCGAGAATGAGCTTAATTCCTCTAGGGTATTAATTTATTCTATGATCGTCCATTTCATGATTTTAGGTTTTGTTGTTTTTTATCTCTTAGGTCTGAATTCAGTGTGCAATAGATAACATGTAGTTTTAGAATATTATTGATATGGATTGTTTCTGTTTTCCGTATTTTTTACATTTTGCTGAGTTTAATTTGAGCGTACAACATAAGCACTTATAGCGTAATACTTATGTAAAAGCTATTTTTATAACACAAAATAAAATCAAACTGTTTTTATATAAGCTATAAGCTGCTTTCATAAGCTACCCTAAATAGCTTATGAAAATTAGCTGAAAATAGCTTATGAACATGTAATAAGATGTTTTCATAAACTCTCCCAAACAGATTGGCAAGTGCTTATGTCAATAGATAAACTCAAATAAGTCAATAAAAGCAGGTCCACAGGCATTGACATAGATATAGATTATAGGTATTTATTTTTTATTCATTTTAATTAATTTTATTTTATTGTTTTGTGCAGACAAACCTGATTAAGGAGAGTATAAGAATGGGGTACCATGATTTAGGAGATTTTTACTATTCTCATGGACAATTGGGGGAAGCTTATAAGAGTTATGTTCGGACTCGTGATTACTGCACTACATCGAAGCACATTGTTAATATGTGCATGAGTGCAATTCTGGCCAGCATTGAGATGGGTCAGTTTTCCCATATTTCCAGCTATGTTGGCAAGGCAGAACAGGCACGGGAAGCCCTTGACACGATAATAACCTCGAAGCTACATTGTGCTGGGGGGTTGTCAAATCTGAAAACCAGAAAGTACAAGCAAGCTGCTCGAAAGGTTTGTTCAATGTTATTTGTGTATTTGGATTGAGATTGTGACTGCAGTGTTTTATGAGAGCTTTTTCTTTGGTTTAAAGTTTCAAAAGCTGATGTATATTTTAAGCTATGAGGTTAGATTAACAATGGACGTAAATTGCAGTAATGAGAAACCCCCTGAAATTTGCATTAATATTTAGAATAGTTGTTAGTGTCAAATATGGTATGTGTCTATGGGATATTGGACGAATGGAGATGAGTGACCAATAGTACGAGACCAGGTTGAAAGCGTTTCTTTTTTGTCTTAGAAGATATAGTAAGTAAATTCCATCATAATTAACTCACACAACTGCGAGGTTAAAAGCGTTTTATTTATTCATTTTAGAGTTTGATCTCTGACATCGGAGTTGGTGTATGAAGAGTTGATGGTTCATCTTTTAATTCCCAATTTGGTGGAGAAGGCTGATTTGTTATTTATAGAGTCATGTCATTTGATTTTATTGACCAGGACTATGATACCCCAAAAGCAAAAGAATAGTGGTCCTGTCAACTTTCACTTTGTTGAAAATCTCTTAATCTATTATTTTCACTATACTTGTGGTGGGAATCAAGATGGCCACTAATACTAATTGTTGCATGAGATATACCATCCCTCAATAGTAGTTTGAGGATTTGAAATCAATATCGCTGACTGAATAGTGATAAACTGTTCATATTATTGTTTATAACTTTTTGGTGACATTGTCTTCATTATCTAAATCAGTTTATAGAGACGAGCCCAGAATTAGGGAGTCATTACAATGAAGTAATTGCATCTCAAGACGTTGCAATATATGGAGCACTTTGCGCACTTGCTTCGTTTGATCGAACGGAGTTAAAGGCATGTACTCAGTTGATTATTCTGCTTGTAAATGGCTATTGTGAGACATTGATGATGCTGCCTTTCTGATTTTATCTTCTTTTATTTGCAGAACAAAGTTATAGACAACCCCAACTTCAGGGATTTGTTAGAGTTAGTGCCTGAAGTAAGAGAACTTATAAATGATTTTTACTCGAGGCAAGTTCCTGTACTTTCATTTTTTTTCTCTGCACTTGCCCAAATGAGTTGAAAATATATTTATATAGACTCCCTATTTGATGGAATTAGGACCACTTAGGCTCTGTAGTTTGTGATAATATATGGTGCTTAATTAATTTTTTTTTTGGTAACATATGGTGCTTAATTTTATATCTGTGAAAATGGGCAAGGATTTTAAAAAATTGAATTGGAATGTATGCACTTAGAATGGTATTACTTGACCTTGGTTATGCGATGTAGTAAATTGACAAGTGTTTGTAGAACTGTAGATCCAAACATAACATTGATGTCTGCGGATGGCTATTTTTAATGATGGTTTATTAATGTAATACATTTATCAATGTTGTATGTATTTGATTGTGGTAATCTCTCATTCTTGTCACTAAGGCTCCATTTGGATGTTTGGAGGGGAGGAGAGAAAAGAGAGAATTCTCTCACTTTATTTGAGAGTCATTTTGTAGAGAATGAGAAGGGAATCTTTATGATATATATAATAATATTAATAATAATAATATTTTTAGAGTATTGTTATAAAAATGGAAAAGATTTGAAGAATTTTTCTAAACCCCCAAACCCTGGGTATCTAGAGCTGGATATTTCTCACAAATCATGGATTGATCATTACATGTAATAATTGACGAATGTGCATGTTGTAGGAATCTTTTTTGTTAGTTAGGTAATGTGTTGAAGAGGTGACTGTTGATCCTAATCACGATTTTAATTTGTATTTTTTGAAAGAAGTATTTTCAAAGGTATTGTTTTGATGAAAAGGGGTTGGCAACTTTAAGATTTACTTTATTATACTTCTTATAGTGGCATGTTATTAGAACTCTGTTTTTCATTTGTTCTTGCATACCTCTCCTCTATATAAAATATTTTCTTCCTTTTTGCAGCCGTTATGCATCGTGCCTGGAGTACCTAGGGAACCTAAAATCAAACTTATTGCTGGACATACATTTGCATTACCATGTCGACACACTTTATGATCAAATCCGTCAGAGAGCCCTTATCCAGTATACACACCCATTTGTGTCTGTTGATTTAAACATGATGGCTAATGCATTCAAGACAACTGTTGCTGGACTTCAGAAAGAACTTGAGGCTTTAATTACTGATAATCAGATACAGGTTCCTTGGTTTCCTCAATTTTCCATTGCCCAACCTGATTTAATTTAGAGTGAATTGTCATTTTAGTTGCTAAAAGTGTTGGTATTAGATAATTCAGCCTATATAATTAATGAAATTCCAAAATGATTCAAAGGGATTTAGGTGATCCAAGATTTTCAATTTCAAATATTGTTTTTGAATTTTGCTGATTTTAGGACCAAATTGTTAGACTATCATAATTTCAGGAACTAAATTGGGGACACACTCTTCAACTTATATGACAGTAATTAGTCTAATATTTTGGTCATTAGCAGCTTCTTATTTATAAGCATTGCTTATGTATCTTGCAGGCACGGATTGATTCTCACAACAAGGTTTTGTATGCACGACACGCGGATCAAAGGAATGCCACCTTTCAAAGGGTTCTAGAAACTGGAAGGGGATTTGATCGAGATGTTAGGTCTATGTTGCTGAGGTCCAGTCTCATTAAGCACGGATGTAGTACGAGGTCATTCGCTAGGAAACTGTGATCGTGGATTTAGAAAGTTTTTTCTTTTTATTCTTAGGCATTGACATAGATTGAGGTTCTATATGAACTTAGAGAATAAAGTGTGATTTCTCATCATTCAAATTTTTTTCTCTTGTATGGGAGATCACACTTTACTCTCTCATGTGTTACACATGAGAGAATCAATTCCCGAAGTAAGAAGAGTATTGCTTTGCCTGGTCCTTGATTGTCAAGGCGGCAAACGTCATTTGTGCAGAACGTTAACAAACATATTATGGCATACTTGCATTTGGTGTACAGTTTTGAGTAGATAAAAAAACACTAAGTTAACTTGCAGTGATATAAAACTAAAAAAACTAGATAGAAAAGATTATACAGTGATCAAAACGCAAAACTCGTTTTTTAATATGCCAGTGCCTCAAATCAAGCTAAGTCGATATTAGATTTAGTTTTTGTTGGATTGCTTGTAAAATTTCGACCACATATATGTGATTTTAGATGTTATAATTGAAATCAAATATTTCGAATGATTATTGAACACTAAAAATTTGAATTATACCCTCAATTTTTGTTATTCATTAACTCAACTTTTTATGTGGAACATTAAAAAGGGAATAAAATAAGTCGTTATAACCTACCGGATTACCGTTCCATCATTAGATGGAAGAAAATGGTTGGGATGAAAGGGAACAACCCACTGTAACTGGTCAGTCAAATTTTTATGGAAATTAGTCATTTGAGGAATACTTCTCACTAAAAATATGATAAACAAAACAAAACAACCATGAAAAAAAAAATTATGCCCTCCTAACATAAAGTTTGAAGTCATTTGAATATAAAAAATTCTAATATCATATTTCGATTTTGTATAAAAAGAGATCGTTTATAACTGTTATATAATTGAAAGAGAAAAAAAAAATTAAACTATATTTAAATTATGATTCGAATGTTAATTAAAATATTAATTGATTTCGTGATAATCAATATCTCAAATAAGATTATTTCACATGAAATAAATCAACAATATCTCAAATAAGATTATTTCACATTAAATAAATATAAAAAAAAAATATACCACTTTTTTGTTAGCCAAATAACATTTCTATAAGTTTAGTAACTTTCATTAATAAAAATGTTGAATTTTATACATCTTCAATGTATTATAATGTTAGCCAAATAACATTTCTATAAGTTTAGTAACTTTCATTAATAAAAATGTTGAGTTTTATACATCTTCAATGTATTATAACGCCGGTAAATTACAATCACTTACACGTCTGACTTTAAAAATAATTAAAATTCAATTAAATTTTTTAATAATTATATTTTATTTTGATAGAATAATAATTATAATTGATAATTGTTTGATATTGCCATGTGTATTGATTAAATTAAATTCTTACTTGAAAGGGCTAAGTTTATTATTTTAAGTTCATAATCCAAAAACAGATCTTGAGAGCATCAGATTCATCTTCCTCTTTGTTCATTCACATCTCACTCTTAAGTCCTGTCTCATTCTCACATCCCAAAAAACAAAACCACCAAAACCACTTATAACAAAAACCACAACAGTCACAATCACACACACACACACACACACACTGACACTGAAATCCAGTTACACATTTTCTGACTCCAAAATAAACAACTCTGCACACTATTTCCATCTCAGAATTTCACAACCACCCTTTTCACTCCCGCAATAAAAAACCAATTTTGACATCAAAACTTAAAGACCCAAATGATTTTTTGATCAGATCCATTTTCTTCCTCAAAATGGGTCGCTCCAATTTCCCACCTTGGAAGCGCACCAACACACGTCAATGGCGTCTCATAGACCTCATTTCCATAGCCTTCTTCTCTTTACTATTTCTCTTATTCATCTTCTTTTACACCACTATCGGCGATTCATTCGCCGTCTCCGGTCGCCGGGCTGTTGTCCCCTCCACCGTCGACCCGAAGCAGCGCAACCGTCTGGTGGTGGAGATCGAGACGGGGCTGTCGAATGGGCGGACTATTGAGGCTTGTTCTGCTGATGAGGTGGACCATATGCCGTGTGAGGATCCAAGACGGAATAGTCAGCTTAGTAGGGAGATGAACTATTACAGGGAGAGGCATTGTCCTCCGCCGGAGGAAACACCTCTATGCTTGGTTCCTCCGCCTAGTGGGTACCGGATTCCGGTTCGGTGGCCGGAAAGCATGCATAAGGTGTGGTGTTAGTTCAATGTTTTGTTTAGATGATGATAAAATTATGGAAAGTTGCTAAATGTTTTTTGTTTGTTTTAACTTTTGATTATATTGTACTTATAATTATTTACAACCTGTTATCTATATAGCAAGGACACTTCAAATTGAAGCAATGTTGTCAATTGCATGTTGCGGAACAATAACAATTTTGTTCAAATTCAAGAATGCAATAGCGCCTTTATATTCGCTATTTTACAACATTGGAGTTTGGATAAAGTAGGAAGTATGAATTTTTTAAACAATAGGATATTTGTATAAGTTGAGAAGACAAAACTTAGAAACTGTTGTGTAGGTGTCGTTTATACTGTTAACCATTTATAATATGCCATGTTGAATAAATTTTTTGTTTTATACCAATTAGAAGTGAACACATTTCTGTACCAAAAAAAGAAGAAAGAAATGATCATATTTATACTATTGAATTGTAATTCATGTACTGAATTGTGATTGAAGAATAAGTGAAACAGAACACAAGGATCTGCATTTAAGTTCTGTTTAAATTGAAATTAGATTTTCTTTATTTTTCTTTCAGAAACTCTCGCTAGTTGCATTTAACTTGTCTATTTATATCTATAAGTTTATAGGGACTTTTTTGTAAATGAAGAACAAACTTATTTTAATTGAGAAGCTACTGCAATGAGGGCCATATGGTGGACATAATGCATCATGGGACGCTGTGTTGGCTTTTGATATATGTAGCAGACTTCATCTAGTGGAAAAAGACTTTGGCTGTTGTCTTGTTGACTTATTGTTGTTGTTATGGTTGTGGTGCCTTGTTATGTGTAAATTTTGAGAGAGTTATTGTGTTTGGTGAAGGACTTGAGAGCTTGCTTTTGTGGATTTTTAGTTTAGAGTATAGGGCTGTGTGTTTGGGATTGAAGTTATTGGTATCTAGTTTGCAGTGAGATGAAATTGATATGAGGTGAGAATGAGATGAAGAGATAAGCCAAATTAGAATTCAGTTTGGAGTGCAATGAAATTGAGAAAGAGGTGATAGACAAATAGAATGATAAGAGAGAATATTAATCCATTGATCCATCTATTCTTGGCATCTTTTTTGTCACTCATCTATTAGTTTTCCATCCAATACGAGCAACATAAGGACTAAAATGTCTGAAATCTCGTTGTGCAGATATGGCATAGCAACATGCCACACAACAAGATTGCAGATAGGAAAGGTCACCAGGGATGGATGAAGCGAGAAGGCAAACACTTCATATTTCCCGGTGGTGGTACAATGTTTCCAGATGGAGCAGAGCAATATATCGAAAAACTTGGTCAATACATTCCCATAAAAGGAGGTGTTCTGAGGACTGCACTTGACATGGGATGCGGGGTAAGAGACATTTTCCTTTTTCCTGTTTTCTGTTTAAACCTCACTCATGTAACATGCAAATACATCCCATTTTTCTACAGGTTGCTAGTTTTGGAGGATATTTACTAGCTCAAAATATTTTAACCATGTCTTTTGCTCCAAGAGATTCACATAAATCACAGATACAATTTGCCCTGGAAAGAGGAATACCAGCTTTTGTTGCTATGCTTGGCACTCGAAGACTACCATTTCCTGCATTTGGATTTGACTTAGTTCATTGTTCTCGGTGTTTGATCCCGTTTACAGCCTACAGTAAGTTCTGCATAGCAGCTCAATTATGCATATCTTCAGATATTCTATAAGCTTGTCACTTATGCACAAAATTTACCATGCAGATGCAACTTATTTTATTGAAGTGGATAGATTACTTCGTCCTGGTGGATATCTAGTCATCTCCGGTCCTCCTGTCCGGTGGCCTAAACAAGAAAAAGAATGGTCAGATCTCCAGGCTGTGGCAAAAGCCTTGTGTTATGAACAGATTACTGTTGATGGTAATACTGCAATCTGGAAGAAGCCAGGAGGAGATTCATGTCTTCCTAACCAAAATGAATTCGGTCTCGAGTTATGTGATGATTCCAGTGACCTAAGTCAAGCTTGGTAATTTCTACCAGACTATTGCTAGTTTGAGTTATTTTTCGTTTTATTATCTATGCATCTCTTCATGTGTTGTCCAGGATTGGTATAGTTGTATGTCCCTTCTGTGAACTTGTTTTTTGGTTTTAACCCTCCGGTTCCCAGGAAAAGGGCCCCTGATAATCCTGAGTGTGGCTGGGAGGTAAGTAAAGTCCAGCCAATGAATGTTTCATCTAGAATTCTCGGGTTCTCTCGAACGATTCGTACTTAATGAAACTCATTAACTACTTGGTTATAACACTTCATTGAATGCTAACATTTTGAAAATGTCTCTTGTTGATAATTTGAATTGCAAAACTAAGTCGATCATTTTGCAGGTACTTTAAATTGAAGAAATGTGTAAGTAGTACGTCGTCTATCAAAGGAGATTATGCTATTGGAACAATTCCCAAGTGGCCAGAGAGGCTAACTGCTGCGCCTTCGAGGTCCACTCTCCTGAAAACTGGTGTCGATAAATATGAGGATGACACTAAGCAGTGGATAAAGAGGGTTGCACACTATAAAAAATCTCTAAACATAAAGTTGGGGACTCCATCGATACGCAACGTCATGGACATGAATGCATTATTTGGGGGCTTTGCAGCAGCCTTAAAATCTGATCCTGTGTGGGTAATGAATGTAGTTCCATCTCAAAAGCCACTGACTCTTGATGCGATCTTTGACAGAGGCCTTATTGGGGTGTATCATGATTGGTGTGTTTTCTTGGCCTATATCTTAATAGTTGGCAAATCAAGCTTCCATTTTTCTTTGCTGACATGATTTAAAATAAGATATGTTGTGGAAAGATTTGTGCATGGCAATGATAATTGTCTTAGAACAGAAATTCAACTTGTATTTAAGCCATTTCATCTTGCTTATCAGTTGCTTCTACCCTTCTACGCACCGGTTGTGGACCCTGCTTCTGTTTTATGTTCAATTTTTTTTATGTATTTAGTGCATTGAACATGCATTTCGATACGTAATTGATGTATTTTCTTGGACCTAAGCTGAATGGTTATGTTTCCAGGTGTGAACCGTTTTCGACATACCCTCGAACTTACGATCTGATCCATGCGGTCAGCATCGAATCACTTATAAAAGATCCAGCTTCTGGTAAAAGCAGGTATTTTTCTTGTTAAACTGCTAATCTGATATCACAGCTCCTGCTTTCCTAGGCTGTTAGTCATTGATGATTTGTGTCGTCACATCGATTTCTTCACAACTTCATTGTAGATGTAATATCATTGATATGATGGTGGAAATTGATCGAATTTTGCGGCCGGAGGGAAAGGTTGTGGTAAGGGATGCTCCCGAAGTAATCGACAAAGTAGCTCACATTGCTCACGCGGTAAGATGGAAGTCGAAAATTTATGATCAAGAACCTGATTCGCACGGCAGAGAAAAAATTCTAGTTTTGACCAAGACCTTATGGAAGCTCTAATTCTCATTCCATTGACAGCTGTGTAATTGTGGTAAAGATATCTTCTCTTTGCATCATGGAATGCATTTTTCTAACTTGTTCAATATCCATACAAAGAAGATATTAAAGTTGGAATTGACAAAAATGGGAAAATTTCTTGTGCAGTTTTATGTGGAAAGCACAAGCCTGTGTTCATTATATTTTATCTTAGCTTCAATTGTAATTCAATTTTTTAATTTATTATTACTTATTTATTGATAAAAAAATAGAATTTTCCATAATTCCAATCGAGCAATATTTCATACTTTGTTCTTTTTTTTTCCTTTGTATATGATACCAAAATTTCACTCCTTTAACCATTACTGTTCAAGAGAAATTTTAGCAACACATTATTTAATATTCGGTGAATTTAATGCGAGTATCACTCATTAAGGAACTCACATGATTTAATTGTTTCTACATGAATTTCAGCCTTCTTAAAAATGTTTTAAATTTTTTCTTAAAAAGTGTTGTTAGCATTAGTTAAATCCACCTATGCAAGTGGCTTAGTTTCTTTTGTTTCAATTGAAGAAAATTCTCCCTTTATTATTTTTAATCAATGTGTCAAGTCTTTTAGGTGGAAATTAGACATCATAGATATTTTTGCTGTTTTTTAAAATAGTCTCACTTCTGTCGAATCATTTGCCTAGAATACGAGTAAGTAAGCTTTGGCACAGGAAAAAGTAATGAAACAAAAGTGATGAAGTGTTGAATATATGTCAACCCAAAAGTTTTTAGGATTGTTTTTGGGTGAAAAAAGTGTTTAGGATATTGATTTAAATAGTTGTGTGGATTGACATTGGTGCTTCTTTATATTTTTTATCAAAGTTTATTCACATAATAGTATGACAGTATTTACAATTTAATATCAAGGCTTGTTCTGTTGATGAGGTGGACCACATGTAGTGTGAAATTTGTTAATGAATGTTTGTCCAATTGGTAAATTAACTCATATCTCATAAGTCCATAAAAAAAAAAATCCTATCATGGGTGTGAGTTTAACTCTCATGCAAGCATGTCAGCGTGAATACCTCTTGGTGGATGCTAATCTAATGTCTCATGTTTGTTGATTTTTATTAGATTTTAGTTTCTCATAGTGTATAGGAGGGAAAATTAACATTTTTCATACCTCAATGGTAGGTGTTGGAAGTACTTTGTTAGCATTTTCTAACCCTTGAAGCCCGCTCTAGACTATCTATTATTATTTACTTTTAAAATGTACTCTTATAGTGTCAGATACAAAATTTCCTAAAACACAATTTGACAAATTTTAATATGAACTATGATCTATCATAGACAAGTTCTAAAAAATATTTAAAACTTTAACGATTACATATGTCGTTTTTTAGACATAAATGCTAATAGTCGTCTTCAATTTTATAATTGAGATAATGATTTAAATAATACTGGTTCAATAATAATACAGAAAAAACAAATATATATTTCATATTAAATCGACATCAATTAAATTATCGTCTTATCTATAAAGATGAAGAAGATCACAAACTATTATTAAAAACTCACCAGAAACAATGTATCCTAAGATGGTGGGGTCCATAAAGATTAGTGGCTCAAGTTAACACAAATAGAGATGAGTAGAATACATAAATGCAAGCACACATTGCTCTAACCAAATTAAGTTGAAGTGGTCCTTCCTTCTTTAGTGAAGGCATTGCATGTATACATGATGAGTTGAGTGTGAAAGATCATGTGCAATTTGTTTGTGTGTCTATGAATAATAAAGTAGCCTTCGTGCAACCATGACAACGACGTACGCATTCTTAAATTGGGCTTTCAATTTTCCGAACATCACACAGGTTGTCATATGCACATAATTATATTCCACCTTTAATTTCACCTGGTGTCGGTTGGTTCATGTTCCTTACTGCTCATAGGCATAGCAATAGTTAGTGGGTAGGGTCGAAGAGTAGAGCGAGTGAAACACAATTTCTAATCTCAATCTTAATATATAAAAATAATTTATACTTCGTAAACTTTAATTCATTCAATTTAATGCAAGGAATTACAAATATTTTGTAGCTGAAGACATAAACATTATTAATCGAATTTTGTTATCAAACGCCTTGTGTTTTTGTCATGCAATTTCATTTTTCTTATGTGAAATAGTATTATACATTTTAGTTTGAAGTTAGTACAAGGTTAGTTTAGGCAAACAACAATTGATTATTTTGGATCGGTAATATTATCTCATTAAAAAAAACTATGCATTTTAGCCATAATGTGTTGTGATTCTTTTTTTATTGACAATAATGTGATATGATCTTCTATCTTTTGCACTTTTTTTTTTCTTAATTGTAGTTTTAGTCTCTCTATTTTCATCAATTCATATAATTTATTCCTTAATTTTAAAAGTCGACAATTTTAGTTCCTCCATTAAATCTTTGAACTATAGAATGACAATGTGACACATTTTCAATGATGTGACATACTATTTCATGATATTTAACCATCTAGATACATTAATTATTCATATACCATTAATTAAATTAAAAAAATGAAATATTTCTAAAATTGAAAGTTAAATTTTTATATGATTTTTATGCAATTTCATAGATACTAATCGTTCTAAAATTAAAATTATCAGATGTCACGTTATTTAAAATATATCACATCACTATTTTTAGTTAAATTTTAAAATAAAAGGACTAATTTTGTGAATGGGTGAAACTAGAAGATTCACACTGCAATTACATGTTTTTTAATCGATAAATGCCCATAGTAGAAATAATTTGTTGGGCCTAAGTGGAAGTGAACCAATTGGACCACATCGAGTATTTGACATTGGGGCATTAATGGACACCATGTTGCAATAACAAAATTATTGTTTTAACTTATACCCCATATGTACCCCTTACATAGCCTGTGAAAATCTTATTTTGTCCTTAATTACTTTTAAATATTTTTATTTATTCAATTCAATACGGGAAGCTCAAATTTTGAATTATTTGAAATAACTATATGTGTTATAGATTGTTCAATATTTGAGATTTTTGAAGTTTATTTTTTAAAAAAATATCTAAGAAACTCAAATTTAAATTATTGTAAAAATATTTCGAAAGTAATAGCTACTACTACATCTCCACATAATTTTTGACAGTTAAGACCACCACAAATTGAATTTCTTAATTATACACGCAAACCTCTTTTTGAGAGTTTGAGGCTATCTAAAATGCATTCTTAATAAGTTTATCAACCTCTTATGAATTCTCATTTTTGTGTCAATTTTTATGGAGGATTTATACCGCTGATATATAAAAATAATATTTTTTTTTTTTTTGAGGACCAAGGCTGCAAATATTTGCTAGTAGAAATGAAAGCATCATTATATTCTTGTGGTGATAATGTTTTTATGAAAAAATAAAAATGAGTTATAGAAATATAGGCTATATCAATTTATTTTATAGAAAATATGTGGAAAGCTGAATGTACGAATTAAGTGTGAAAATGGATTGATCATTTGTTGAAGGCTAAACACACAGCATGTGCAATGTTGAATGGAAGTGGCTACACAACTATAACATGGATGGCACTTAGCAAATAAGATGATTTTTAGCACATCAAAAATATCAATACGTCAAATCAAACTAAAATTCGTTCCATTTAATTTATAATTTCTTGTGATCATATCGATTTGAATTTTAAAGTTACTTTTCACGATAAAATAAGAGAAATAATTTGAGATTTACTCTAAATATTTACACTCTATGATATGGTGGGATAGATTTTAGCGTGACAGTTGGTGATGATAATGCGTTTCAAAATTTTAATTTGTTTTGGTTTCAATAGTTAAATAGTTTTTTAGGTATTTAATTAAATGGTTGTAAATTAAAGTTGGTTTCATTTACGTAACAATAGTTTTTTTTTGCCGAACGTAGCAATAAAATTTTGACTACTCATTTATTCATTTCAAATAATAAATTCAGAATTTAGACCATTCAAGTATTTTTAAGCAATCAATTCTATTCTCTTAAAAATGAGTAAATATATTCATTTAATTGATAGTTTGTTTTAACATTGTTCCAATTATATATATCTATAGAGAGAGAGGGAGAATAATGTCAATGAATGCAGGATTGATTAATAAGAAATTGGCTTCAATATTATTGGTTAATTTATATAGTATTTATATAAGTGCTTTCTTAGCTTTTAAGATATGTTGCCATTCGGTTGAACCTTCCTAAATACAAAAATAACAGAGAAAATAGTAATGCTTCAATATTTATTCTTTATTCACCGTCATTTAATCAGACTTTATCATGAAGTCATTTTGATTTATTATTTTAAACATATATTTGAACAAACATATACTTATTGATATTTAATTTTAATCAAATAAAGATTGTTTAGACTTTTAATAATCCGGTATATAAATACTTTTATATTGTTAATAATAAAGTAAAATATTTCTTCTTTTATTATTTTTATCAAGCGAGAGAGACACTAATTAGAGAAAAAATATTAACAGTTAAAGTTAATATATTTATATATAAATAAAAGGGATATAAAAAATTAGGATGTTTCTATTAATATTAAACTTAGTTTTATACACATA
>JBBPBP010000003.1:3580967-3596308 GCA_037974735.1 Cicer chorassanicum
ATACTATAATATAGGATTAGTCAAAAGGATAAAAGTCAATTTTTTATATACATACACATATAAGACAAAATTTTATTAGAGTTTCTTTAACTTAATCAAAATTTCAAATATGTCATTTATCTTTTTATATTTCTAACAGGCTGGATCTTTAATTTGTTCAAAATAGTGGGAAAATAGTTTTATTTTAATTTTTTAAAATATAATTGTCATTATGATTTTTTTTTTTTGGAATTTTGACACAATTCTTTTGGATTTATAAATTTCAAAGTAAAGACACAAATAACATTTTTTTAAAAGACAAAACAAACAATTTTTCCACAATTTTAATTAGAACAAAAAATTGTATAATTTTTTTTTAAATGATCATAGGTCACTTAAATAACATTTTAATCACAATCATTCATGTATGATTGTAGGGTCAAGACTTAGCCATCTCACCCTCTTATTTTAAAATTCCTTTCATTTTAAAATTTCCTTCACTTGATGCATCTCGTATATGTATATATAAAAGTAAAAGTCAACATGTATTTGATTTAAAATTTGGATCAAATATATTTTAACTTTAGCTTATATATGTGACCAGATAGAGTTTATAATATAGTAGTAATATGTACTAAAAAATTTAATTTTTTGGGGCCTAAGGCAATAGCCTTGTGGAATACGTGACATTACCTCTAACTTTTGATTTTTTGTTGAGAGTCACAAATTGAATTATATGAGATTTAATTTGAAAAGTTATCTCTTACTTTATAAACCGATATAGTTATTTGAGTTAAGTCAAGATTTATTGAGTCATTTGAGTCACACACTAGATATCAAATCTTAGGCAAAAAGAGGTATTGATAGATCACATTGAATGACATGTTACTAGAAAGCGTATTTATAAGTGAAAGATTTCCCTCATTTTACAAATTGTTGAGTTAATTGGTCCAAAAGAAAAACTTAGCAATTTAACTAATTTTAGTATGTTGACTTGTTAGTTAGTAACTAACTGTAACTTTAGTTATTTGAGTTATGAGACATTGCTTAGAGTATAAGTAGTTTTGTTGAGTAGCCTATTGGAGCAAGCCATTTTCGAAAAATTCTTAAATCATTTTACTCTTTTTGTAATTTAGAGAGAAAATATGAAACTTATATGAAGAGAGATTGTACTTAAAAAAAAAAATCAATAATAGTGGTTGCCTTAGAAGTAGATTAAAGCACATTGTTTTAACTCGAAACATATAAAATTTCTTGTGTTCTTTTTCTTAATTACTGTTTTTCTGTTTTCTACACAAAAATTCTACACATAAGTGTTCATGGATTTTGTTCTTGATTTTAAAAACTTAATATTTGTTATCTCTAAATCATTTCTTTGATTTATAAGGACTATCCCAATACAAAACAACTTTATAATGTTGAGATAGCTAGTACACCACATATTTTAAGGATTTGAACTAGTTGCACCCAGCAATTGCATGCAACATATTGTGACCCTCCGATTAAGTTCTAATCAAACGGTACAAAATTAAAGTAGATTTTAGAATTCAATGATCGTGATTGTACAATCACAGATGTGTTCATAGCACAATTGTACGATGTTGCAAGATCTAAATCCAAATTTTAAGACTTTTGATTTAATTTAAATTTTTACATAAACATAATTTTACATTTCCTTATGTATCTCTCTTGTTTTCTATTTATTATAATTTTTTTTGTATTGGTTCGTTTATTTTGTAAAAGTATTTTTTTGTTTTTATTTTCTGAATTTTATATTAATTTTATTTGTTGATAAAAAGTAAAAGAATTTGTAAAATAAACAATTATTTACTTTTCAAAAAATAATAAAAATGTCAACAAAATATATTTATTATTACTAAAAATATATCTTTATTATGTAATATTTTAAATTATCTTCCTAACAATGTTTGACTTAAGCATCTCTCATCAAATTAAAAAAACCTTATTATTTATTTTTTATTGTACATATATAAAGCTGACTCTAGGCAACCCAATTCATTTCTCAAGATACCCTTTAGCTTCAAAATTCTAGGATAAGAAGAATCAATACAAAAAATATTAAAAATTCACTGACAAAACTGAATCATTACCAGCAAAGTAACACCTTTACTTATGTATGAAGAACCTGTTTTCTGTTTCCAAAGAAAAGAAAGAAAAAAATTGTTACTTTGATGAGTTTTAGTGGTTTAGTTCTTGACAATAAACTAGATAGTGGTGAAACTCAAAGTTCTAAAATCATAGCAGAAGCAGATATTACTTATAGCAACGGAACAAACCACAACAACAATATCATCGGAAGAATTAGCAACAACATCAACACTAATAGAATAATAATGCCTTCTGGTGCAATCTCACAACCTCGTTTAGCAACTCCTACTTTGGTTAAATCCATGTACAATTCATCTGGTTTATCTTTAGCACTTGTAAGATATTATTAAATTATTAATTACAACTTTTTCTAGTTTTTTTTTTTTCTATCAATATTATATATTATTACTATTACATGTTTTGCTTAACTCTTTTTTATTTTTTTTGGGAAAAATTTACACAGAAAACAAACATAGAAGGACAAGGTGGTGATGTGAATAGATTAATGGCAGAGAATTTTCATGAAGCAAATAATGGTTTGAGAAGAAACAGAGAAGAAGAACATGAAAGCAGATCTATTGGAAGTGATAACATAGATGGTTTTTCTGGTGATGATTTTGATGCTGCCGACAATCCACCAAGGAAAAAACGTTATCACCGACACACTCCTCAACAAATTCAAGAACTTGAATCGTATATTATAATTTCTTTCATAAAAAAAATCACCTTTTTTTACAAATTCATACTAAAAAAATTGTGGGTTTTACTGATTTTTTTATTTTATTTTAGGATGTTTAAAGAGTGTCCTCACCCTGATGAAAAGCAAAGACTTGAACTAAGCAAAAGGCTTTGTTTGGAAACAAGACAAGTAAAGTTTTGGTTTCAAAATAGAAGAACCCAAATGAAGGTAACAAAAAAAAGCTTTCTAAAAAAGTCATTTTTTTCACATGAAAGTTACTTTTTCTTTTGGGGTATGAATCATGGTTTTAAAAAGTTGTCCACAACTATAATTGCGGTCGCACTTGTGTGCATTTTATTAGAATATGATTGTTTGCAGTGTAATTGCAACTGCAATTTAAAATCATGTTACGAACTTTTGATATGTTTTTGTTATTGTAACCAGACACAACTGGAACGGCACGAGAATTCACTACTTCGACAAGCAATTGATAAGCTAAGAGCGGAAAACATGTCAATAAGAGAAGCAATGAGGAATCCCATGTGTTCAAATTGTGGAGGAACATCAATTATTGGTGAAGTTTCAGTTGAAGAACAACATCTAAGAGTTGAAAATGCAAGATTAAAAGATGAACTAGAGAGAGTTTGTGCACTAGCTAGCAAGTTTATGAATAGGCCAATTACTTCATTACCAAACTCAAGCTCAGGACTTGGTAGTAATAATAATGGAATGAATGATTTTGGAATATCAACAAGTCCTTTAGGAATTGTGTCACAAAATTCAACAAGAACAACAACAAATATGGTAACTAGTAGTAGTAGTAATGGTTTTGATAGATCAATGGAGAGGTCTATGTTACTTGAACTTGCTTTGGCTGCAATGGATGAGTTACTGAAAATGGCTCAAAATAATGAACCTCTTTGGATTAATAAAAGTTTTGAAGGTGGGAGAGAAATTCTTAATCATGAAGAATATACAAAGATAATTAGTACTCCTAATTGCATTGGTTTGAAACAAAATGGTTTTGTTTATGAAGCTTCAAGAGAAACTGGTGTTGTTATCATAAACAGCTTGGCTCTTGTTGAAACTTTAATGGACTCAGTAAGCTTTTCTATCCAACTTCTTTTAATTTAATTGAATAATTTTAGAGTTATATGTTTTATCCTTATAAATAATTTGAACCATAGATATTTTCTAGTAATAAATATTTATTGTACTTTAAACTGATTTACATTCTGTTGCAAACAGAATCGATGGTCAGAGATGTTCCCTTGTGTGATTGCAAGATCCTCAACAACTGAAGTCATATCTAATGGAATAAATGGAACTAGAAATGGTTCTCTTCAATTGGTATAATATATATATATATAAAAAAAAGTATTTTTTTTTCCTATGTTTAAAAATTGTTTTTTTTTTTTAATGTTTGAATTTGAGCACATGAAATATGTTAATAGATGCATGGTGAATTACAAGTACTTTCTCCATTGGTTCCTGTTCGTGAGGTGAATTTTCTAAGGTTTTGTAAGCAGCATGCAGAAGGGGTATGGGCAGTGGTTGATGTGTCCATAGATAGAATCAGAGAAACTTCTTCTCATTTTCTCAACTGTAGGAGGCTTCCTTCTGGTTGTGTGGTTCAAGATATGCCAAATGGTTACTCTAAGGTAAATCATTTTTAAATATTTTAATTATTTATTTAAATGAAACGGTTGAAATTGGTATAGTGAGATAATTGAAATTGATGAATAGTACTATTTAAAGTAGGGGAGGGGGAAAACACCAAGCTAAGGAATCATGGAGCTTTTGCTTTTCCCAAGCAACTTCTAAAAGCTCATGGTTCAAAGTAATTCAGCTTGTTTAGTGATGATTCATTACAGAACCACTCTGTAATATTGATGATTCCCATGTAATAAATATAGTAGTAATTAATTAGTCTCACAAAAAATGCAACCTCAATTAAGATGCTTCCTCTTGTTTCAACTATCTTCCAAATCCAAACATTAATTGTAAGCATTAATTTGATCACATAAACTATTAGAGTGATAGACACATTAATTTAGTGAATCTAGATGAATAAAACAAATGTTAACAAATATATTTGTTAGTGATCTAAATGTTTTGAATTTTAATTTCTTTAGAAGTGTTTTTTTAGGGTGCATACCCATAAAATATTGAGGGTGGACCCTTAGAGTGAAGATAATAAAGAGTGGACATTTTGTCTTGTTATTATAAGTGTTTGGGATAAGTTCACAATGAGTCCAAAATAATGCAAATATATATAGCAAATCTCGATGAATCATTTTACATTGCATGTAGCTAGCTTATCTAAAATTCCGGATGACTTTAACTATAGTACCATTATTTTATGTACTTGCTCGACCTCCATAAAGATACCTTTGTCTGTCGTTCAGCCAATTTGCCAGCCTTTTTCCAAGATTTGCTTTTCATACATTTCCCATCATTCCTCATCTCTATCATTGTCACTCAACCATGACGGCTTCAAAACTTAACCAAATTTTTAATTTTCCTTCCCTAATTCATATTATATACTTAATTAATCTCCCTTTAATTTCTAGCACAATAATTAATAAAACAATATAATTTATTATAAAGTAGAAAATATAAAGTTCGAATATAAATTTATAATAATTAGTAATATTTAATAATAATTAATAGTACATTTATATAAGAAATGAAGATGATCGAGCATGATATAAGAAATGAACATGCATGGTTAATTGAATATATGCAGGTGACATGGGTGGAGCATATGGAGTACGATGAAAGCCAAGTTCATGAGCTCTATCGACCCTTGTTGAGATCAGGCATGGGGTTTGGTGCACAACGTTGGGTTGCAACCCTCCAACGCCAATGTGAATGTCTAGCCATCCTAATGTCATCAACAACACTAACCTCTAGAGAACACTCGGGTATATATCCATCCTCATCAACAACACTAATATACATCTTTAACAAAAATTTGAGTTGAGATTCGCTAGTTGATTTAAAGAAAATAAAAGCAGTTTTACACTGTCATCCAATTATATATTTTTCTATGCATGAAACATCGATTTTAAAACGTTGTTATAAAAGTATAATAATATGAAAAAAATAATAAGATGTAAATTAATGATCATTGTCATTTTATGTGTAGCAATAAGCACGGGAGGAAGGCGAAGCATGTTGAAGCTAGCGCAACGAATGACGAACAACTTTTGTGCCGGAGTTTGTGCATCAACGGTGCACCAATGGAACAAGTTGAACGCGGGAAATGTAGGTGTTGATGTTAGGGTTATGACACGAAAGAGCATTGATGATCCGGGTGAGCCACCGGGGATTGTGCTCAGTGCATCAACCTCCGTTTGGCTACCCGCTTCACCACAAAGAGTCTTTGATTTCCTCCGCGACGAGAGGCTCAGAAGCGAGTGGGACATACTCTCCAATGGCGGACCCATGCAAGAGATGGCTCACATAGCCAAAGGACATGATCATGGAAATTGTGTGTCTCTCCTACGAGCTAGTGTATGAACTTCTCTTCCCACATTCATTTATTTCATGTCTTTTATCTTATTTTGAGTTTCACATTAGGTTAAAAAAAATATTTTGGCATTTTTAGAATTCATTTAGTATTTTCTTTTCTTAATGCCATAATTAAGTGTTTTAAAAAAACGTAGAAAACTTTTTGAAAAATGAGTTAGTAGTTTTATTATGAAGATAGAAAATTAAAATTCCAATATGAGTGTGCAAGTGAAATATGAAGAAACGTGAATCTTGATTTGTCGCATAGTGATGGGATAAAAAGGTGAAATCAAGAAGGACAGAGTAGGAAATATTTGGAAGCATCTACCAAGACAAAATTGTTGCAGAAATAGGACATCGTTTTTTCAGTAAACTTTTCCAAAAAGTCAAAATACGAGACTTTTGTCAAATTTCTATTTTTCTAACTTCTGACCTCATTATTTTACACTCATTTTTGAAATTAAGTTCATTTTCAAAAACAAAACAAAAAAAAGTGGTACCACTCTTTGACTTATTGACTACCTCACCACACCCAACTTTACGAAAACGACAACACATTCAAATTCATTTTTATTTTTTTATTTTAATGTTGTTTTTTCTTGTTGCAGGCTAATAATTCAAGCCAGAGTAGCATGTTGATTTTACAAGAGACATGCACAGACGCGTCTGGCTCGCTTGTCGTGTACGCGCCAGTAGATATTCCCGCTATGCATGTTGTAATGAACGGTGGCGACTCAGCTTACGTTGCGCTTCTTCCGTCGGGTTTCGCCGTCTTGCCAGATGGACAATGCGAGGTGAGTAATAATCACGGAGGCGCGTCGCAGCAGAGAGCGAGTGGATCACTTTTGACGGTTGCGTTTCAAATACTTGTGAACAGTCTTCCCACGGCGAAGCTGACGGTGGAATCAGTGGAGACGGTGAATAATCTCATTTCGTGCACTGTTCAGAAGATAAAAACTGCACTTCAATGTGAGAGTTGAATGTCACGTCACCCGTTTTCTGTAATGACTCTTTGTCATAATCCACAATTTTAATCTTTAAAAATATATTAAGATGTTATTATGATTTTTATTAACTCAATCAACTATTTAGATTAGTCATGTATTTATTATAAAGTCTCTAAAAAAATATAATTTACTGATAAAATAATTCATGATTATTATAACGTCTGACTAAATTCATTAATATTTTGATTATTTAATTATTGATTTAATTTTTTAACTAAATCAAAAATTAAAATGACAATATCTTATACTTTTATTTTAAATACTGAAAATAAGGTTTAACCTGTTCTTTTTAATACACTCGTAGTGATAAGGTGAATTTTTTTATTTTTTTTTAGATCTGTTATAAGGTGATATTTAGGTGATAGTATAAATTTTTATTTTGTCTGGTTTATTTTTTAATTACTCCCTCCAGTTCTTTTTATAATAGACGGTTTGATTATAATTTGGTTAACAAAAGTTGAACTATAATTTTGTCTGTTGCCTTGGTACGATGTTGTTTGATTTTTCATTTTGTTGCAATGCTCGTATAATTGGGATTGACTTATCAACTTCGATCCATACAAATTCAATCAATGACTTATCAAGACTACATATATATCCAAACACACTACATAGGTATTTCGATCACTTATGTTTTGTCGTATTTAAATATGTCGTTTTATGTTATAAATTTGAGTTTTGTGAATAAGTTTGCAAATTTGTTATTTTTCAATTTTAGCAACATTAAATTTGTGTTATATATTTTATGAATTTAAATGAATGCATTTTTTCGTATAATAATAGAAAAGTGTTCTACAAAATTACTTATCTTTTTACGCTCGACCCTTTAGGAACAAGGAACAAAGCATGAGAGAGAGGAACCAAAACAAATGATCAAAATTACATGAATGACTAGAATAATATTTTCGAAGGGACTACATTTAAAATATTTCGTATTTGTATGTACAGAAAATATATTTAAATTTTTTGTTACATATTGTTTTTGTTAACAGTTTTTAAAGAAGAAATTGTGGTGTCGGTAATAGTTTTTTAAAATCACAAAAAAAAAACCTATAAAAAACTAAAACTCAATTGAAAAACCAATTTTGTTATTTAAATTTTAAAATCTAAAAAAACCTTAAATTTTAATAAATAATTAGAATTGCTTGCCCAAAAAAATGAGTAAACCCCACTCATCCATTACCTTTTCAACTTAAATTAAATTTGATTTGTCTTGATAATTAAATCTACGAGTGAATACATATATTGGTGATCGAAATAGTTGATTATCAGTTAAAATAGTTATTGAATTGTGTTTTTAAGTTATAATTCAACTGGCAGATGCCAGTATTGTTAAGTTGAACGTTTTATCGAGTTCGAATCCAAGATCTCACAGTTGTGTGAGTTAATTATAGTGGAATTTACCATATCGTCTAAGATCGGAAAAAAATAGTTTTTGAATTTGTAAATTAAAGTGTATCCTTGATATTGTCAATGATTTGATGTAATAGTAAAAAAAATATGTATTAGATATGATAAGTTGCAGGTTCGATTTCCGATAGTTTTATTATAAGAAGATAAATATTAATTTCCTTTATAAATGGTGAATTAATCCTAAAATATTCTATATTTTAGATTGAAATATTATTTTTTCACTCTACATTTATTTTAAAATAAAATAAAATTATACAACGTAGTTAAAATAATTATTTCCTTAACTTTTGTATCTGTAGATATGACATAATAAGTTATATGAACATGTAGACCTACTAAAAATTTTACTTTCATGTTAAATTGATGCATTTTATATTAACTATAATTAAGATTGTCACTTTGATATTAAAGTTGCCACTTTAATATTCACATAGGTTAAATAATTTTTATTTTACAAATTTAATATGCAATTTGGTATTTAACAAACTTTAGTGAAGTAATTGTGAGATACAGGTAATTAAAAGATTGCATATTTATTTAATGTCTCATATTATAGTCTCTTATTAGAGCTAAAAGTTAAGAGAAAACCATTATAGTTCATAGTGTATATATATATATTCTTAGTTTTAGACATGTGTCTTCTAAAAAATATATAAAAAATATTTAAAATATTAATATATTTTATCTTAATTTTTAATAATTTTTATTTTTTTTTTGGAGACAGAGGTAGTACATATATAATATATATAAAAATAACGAAAGAAATTAATACATGTGATGGAATGACGGAAAATACGAGATTTCAAGTGTTTCGATCCGGATGAAATGCTGAATCGATACTTCCTATCTGGTTTACTTAGTACTATTTTGAATAGTATCAATTTTGGAAGATTATAAAATTATTTTCTAACTGTGAAAGTGACAAATGCTTCAACGATATTCAGATGTACTATATCTTAGTTGATAATTACACTTCATAGTTTAAATGATGTCAATCATAAGAGGATCTTGTTAGTGATCACCATGAATTGATGTCAAGGTAAAACCTCATGTTCTAGTATACCAACTTGTAGCCAAATATAAGTTTATAAAAGTTGATTATTTTACGAGATTTAGTTAAAAACGGATTATTTTACAAAATGTGAGTTTGAATTATTATTAAAAAGAATTTATCAAATTTTATTTATTTTTTTAATTATCTTAGCTAGACCCTAAACTCCAGATTACTATAACATTTTTTTCTTGACAATCAAAGATTTAATACCAAAAATAAATACAAGTTTTAGTTCAATCAATTGTTTTTAATTAAAAAATATGCACTCTCTTGTTTGGATATATATTAATTTCATTTACTTTTTCAAATTTATTAAAAACTATATTTTTTAAATATCAATCATCAAAATTAGTTTCACATAAATAAAAGATACTATAAAAGATCGAGTAAATAATTACGTTTGTATATGAGAGATATAAACTGTAAAATCTAATTTAATCTTTAAAAATAAAAAAATAAAAACAGTTTTTGGTCTTTAAAGGTGTATTTGTTTGGATTGGATGGAGGAGTGAGGAGGAGAGGAAAGTGAGATGATATTTAAAATAAATGTTTGTGGTTGAACTTTTAAGAAGAGAGAGAATCAAAATCTCTTCTGGAGCTCATTTTGCTCTCATTTAATTTTAAAAGAATTTGTAGGATAGTGGAGAGAGCCAAAATAAGATAAATAATATTTAAAATATCTTTTTTCTCTTTTAACAAATTTATAATTTAACACAAAAATAAAACTTGACTTAAATATGTAGTATGTTAAAATCATAGACTCATGTCTCACCTATTTCCACTTCCACTTATCAAGTTTTTTATGATTAAAAAAAACTTGTCAAACTTACCACCAATTAGTGCCTCACACTTCATCTACATAGCCAAATATTATTTGTAGACAATTCACCATGATTCTATTCATATATATCCTTGTTCAATCGGAGTCTCAACTCTCAAATTCAATCATATGTTTCCTTTGAGTGGAGCCCCTTCAAACAAAGGCCTAAATATATGCTTTTTGGATTTTAGACCCATCATATGTTGCATGCCATTCCTGATAAATCAAATAATGGAATTTAATTTGGAGGATATTTTAAGAGAACAAATAATAATTGTACGTATATGTAAAGTAGGTATCCAAAAAAAGATTATAATTGGGCTCAATGTGAATAGAAGAAGAGAGAAAAAAAGTTGAACCTCCAAATGAGTAGAGCCAGCCTTTTTTTTATTCATTCATTGAAAGTGATCACAAGGACCCACTTTTGAATTTACAACAAAAACTACAAAATCGGCCATTGAACCCACGCCTCAATGTTGGCTTATGTATCATTTTTTAAGGTAATTGTCCAATTTGAAAACTCTCAAAATTTACACCACATTTGCTAAAAATAAGTTTGACACCACCTCAATTTTGATTCGAAAATTCAACATGCATAGATTAGGTGTGGATATGGAGGTACATTGACAAGTCACAATTAGACCTAAAGTGTCTCCATACTAGAAAGACTCATTCAAGAAGATAAAGAGACTAAAATGTGTGTAACTTTGGAGTCCATGCATTCATTAAGTTTGGGGGACTTTTTGAACAAAATAATAAAGAAGTTTCTTCTCGTATATTTTTATATTTTCAAATACACGTTTAAATTGTCTAATTCAGACATGTAAAAAAAAATATAGATTAAGGGTTCAAATAAAAATTAAAAACTTTTGAGTAAACATTGTGAGAGAGGGTTTGGAGGCTTTTGAGAAAATATGGAAATCAAAAAAATCACAATAATAATACGAACTTGGCCTCAACTCACGTCGCACTCTTGGTATTAGATATGGATTATCTGTTACGGTATAGTGCATTGCAAAGTCGTTAGACTCATGAGTGAAAAATATTAAAAATAAAATTCAATTTGATTCAATGTAAATTTCACAATGTAGCTAGTCACTTTAGATGATACAAACACCACAATATTAGGCCCAATCACAACAATAGTAATTTGGTGACTATTTATCCGTTCTCCTAATTTTACTTCCTTGCCTGCAAATGCACTACCGAAAGTTAGGATCTAATAGTATATTTACACTACTGAAAACTAAAATCCGATAAAAAAAAATTATAAAATTAGGGTTGAATGATCATTCACCTAATAATTTTATTATTAGGTTTCTCTCTTTTCCTTATCTATCTAAGATACACTCAATACTCAATGTATTTACATGTATCCACACACAAAGATACACGTGAGGAATTGCTCAAATCCAAAAAAATTGAGTTGTTGATCAAAGGTAATAATAAAGCCAAGAAAATGAAAGGCTATTCATAAAAGGGAATGGCTGTTGGCTGTTTTAGTTGTGCCAGTTTTAGGACATTATATTATGGATCTGTTTCTTTCCATATAGTGGTATATCTTCATACTGCTCATCCTTCAAATAATATTCAGCAATATCGTTTTTGTTTGTATAAAATTTATTCGTAAACTTAGACTTGTAGATTCGTTCCAATTTATCTTATATTAAAATAATATATACATGATATATATGTTTTTATAATATCATAGATGTATTAGTGATTTAAAATTTTAACTCAATTATAAAGAAACAATTGACGTAAATAAAATCATTTTTTTAAATAAAAAAAGAAGAAAATGAAGCAATGTGAAAACTAAGATGAAATAAAAATAAGATATTCTATTCAAAATATCTTGCGAGTTTACTCGAATTTACAGACTTACCCAAATTTACCGAATTCAATCTAATAAATCCAGTTTCATTTTCAGGTTTATTAAAAATCAAATTTACGGACGAAACAACTCACAATTGGTACCTAAACTCATATTAATTCATGATTGTCTTTAAGTCTTTTATCGGATTTAGGTCATCTCTACTATACTTTTTTTACTTTATTTTTTCTCTCTCTTCAATATTTACTATTAAGATACGCCATCAATTTTTCTTTTTAATATTTTAACGCTATTTTTCTCTTTCATATTTAATAATTGAAATTATACGTGAGAAAAAAAAAATCTAAACGGAGAGAATCCATTTTCCTTCTTCTCCTATTGTGTGGTGGTGTCTTTCACGGCCACCTTCCTTCCTACACATGGGGGTGGGATCCATGATTCCCCACATCTTTGAAGCATTATATTAAGACAATCATGGCATGATTTGGAGGTATTAGATTGGATTGATAACTATAAGAAATTATTGCAACCAACTCTATTCAAATTTGAATCCATTTTTTTGGAGAAAAATGTCATAATTGTGGCATGAAGTGACATTGATGGGTTTGTCCTACACCATGAAAATCTTGAAAAGTTAACTTTTCCCATTAATTATGATAGCCTTTTTTGGTTGTCCATTTCTTAGAAAAGGTTTTTCTTAACCTCAACCGAGGATCAATTTAGATTCAACTAATAAGAATTAAATTAAATACATAAAGAATAGGGAGATAAATATATTCATGCTTATCTTATTTTCAACTTTAAATTGCTTAAAACAGATGGACTATATGAACTTTTATATTCAATTATAATTTTTAAATATAATTTTTTTTGTCTAAGAAGAAATAATAATTTTCATTATAATTAACTCACATAACTGTGAGATTCAAATTCACACAACTGCGAGGTCCCGGATTTAAACTGGAGGAAGACTTCCAAACTTAACAATATTGACATTTGTCAATCGAGATAAAACCTAAGGATTGATTAAGTGTTATTTAAGTGACACATGTTCAACTAAACTCAACTTTGTTGGTTCAAATCTAACAATTTGGTTTTGTAGATAGTATTTGTTTTTACTAAAGTTTCATAGATAGTTAATGATCCATTATATACGAGTATATAAAACAAAAGAAAAAATATTGAATATGTTCGAAAATAAATTTTGGTAATTGCCCGTTCACTCTCTCGTGTTTGCTTCTCCGTCCTAAATATATTACTAGAAGTTAGAATCTCATAATCTATTTTATACTATTGAAAACTAGAATCTAATAAAAAGTTAAAAAAGTAAATAAATTTTGAAGATTGGAAGAACCATCACCATAAATATTTGGTATACACTATGCCCAACGGCCCAACATCTGATTCGTAAAGATGGGCTTGGTCTCAACGTTAGGTGGTTGTCAGCCCAACTCTTCGCAGTCAATTGCCTCGGCCCAACATCACACAACTTTTGTACTTTATATTAATCAAAAAATTGTTGACCAAAAAAATATATTTTAAATAAAAATAACATATGGAATTGATGAATTTTATTAAATGTACGATGAATAAATATATTTTTTTTAATAAATTTGTATATTTCCATTATAATCCAAAAATATTTTATATAACCAATCCATCAAAAAGTTTTAAATAAGGGTATACACGTAAAAATAATTAAAAAGTTAAGACAATTAATGAGTATATTTTGATGTTTTTTTGTTATTTTTTTTATAAATTGGACCAGAGGGAATATTATGTTAGATTTATTATTGGAATCTATTTTAAATAACTTATAAATTTAAGTATAGATCATGCATGTGAAACTATGATATTTCATGTATGTTGTATAGTTTTAATGGAGGTTTCGAAATGCTGGTAAGAAAATGAACCATGATTTATGATATGGAGATGTCAGCACTCAACAATTGCAAAATACTACTTATTTTATTTTTCGGAAATTTAGCAATGATTTTTAGTTGAATATATTGATCCCTTATTACTAAATTTTTGTATTCTTGATTCTTAAACGACTATTAAATTTATTGTATTATTATTTTTTGTCACAAAATGGCCATTAGTATAACAATATCACTTTATTAAATAAAAAAATTATCTTCTATAGTTTTTTTTTTAAGTGCTATATAATCTTTTAACCAAATTTTGATTAATAATAAGAATAATATATTGATATCATGTGTTCTTCAAGGTTCGAGGCTATGTGAAGAAAGGAAGTGAACACAAATTATATAGATTAAATAAAGTCCTTTATGGCCTAAAACAAACTCATGAGCGTACTTTTTTTTGTGAAGATAAGTATGAACAATAACTTGTTGATAGTAAGTCTTAATTATGTAGATGATTTAATATTCACATAGAACAATGCAACCATGTTCCTAGCATTTAAAGACTCTATGAAAAATAAGTTTGATATTAGGCAAAATGAGATATTTTTAAGGAGTGGAAGTAATTCAAATGTGTGAAGGAATTTATTAGCCAAGCCATGTATATATGTTGAGAAAATACTTGAAAGGTTTGGAATGGATAATGTGTATTCTATGAAAACTCCCATTGTACCTAGTTGCAAGTTGTCAAAGAAGATCACGAGATACTTGAGAAGAATCCTTGAGAAGCTGGGAAGAAATTAGAGGTCAACTCAATAGACACATCGTAGGTGGAAGAGTTAGCCAAATTTAGTGAATAATATTCGGGTAGTTGGTTAAAGGTGAAAATGTCAAGAAATGGAAGAAAATGATTTGGTTGGCAGTTGTAAGAAACATATGGTTGACTAGGAACAACCTCTTGTTAATTAGTGAGTTACATGTGTATTATGTAATGGGATAGAGAACTCTTTTTTTTCTTTTTTTTTTTTATGAAGAGATAGATAATCCTTTGTACTCTCTATCAAT
>JBBPBP010000003.1:3610577-3630176 GCA_037974735.1 Cicer chorassanicum
TTTTTTTTAAATTTAACTATTAAAATTCCTAAATATATCATTGAAATTTGTGTTTTTATATATATATGTATATATATATGCAAGGAACTAAATACACATTTGAACCTTACTTTTAAAAAAGAATTTTTTTATGTACACTTCTCTCCTACTTAGTTTTTTGTTGGGTACAACTCTCCTAGTTCATAAATTATATAAAAATAATGAATAATAATTCTTAAAATATATAAAATTTGTTACTTTAGTCCATATTGTTAAGATATAGGGATCAATAACATGGCAAATTTTAATATATAACAAGGGATTGAAACGAAGAATTTCATGTAATTTATTATTTTTATATACATTAGAGACACTATTAAGAGAGCGATATTTGACACGAAATTTATTTCTTAAAAGATGAAAACAACTCGAATAGCAAGTTCAATTACGTTTTGCTTATTATTTTCATAATCAAAGATTCCTATGTTTACAAATTCAAAACTCTCACTTTGGTAATCACGAAACTTTGTCCCAATTTTAAACTATCAAACAAAATATTTGTACATTTAATGTTTTGAAATTTAAAAAAAATTATAATTTTTATTTAAATTTTTTTATTTATTTTTTAATTATTTAACAAGTAGTTTAAAGATACTTGTTAACATGATTTATATATATATACACACTAATACTTGATGCTAATATTTCAATTAAAAGGCATCTTATTTAATTTAATATATTATAAATTTTTTTAAATTGTTTATATATATAAAAAAAAGTTATTTAAATCCAAAGTCATTTTTCTTAATAAAATGTACTAGTTAACATTTATTTGAGCGATCACATTATAATGATGATAATAATAAATTATTGTTATTATATTATATTATTTAATGTTAACAACGTTTTTAGTTTTTAAGGAAGATGCAAAAATTTGAATAAAAACGAAAACGGAAGACTGGTCAAATTTGTCAACAAAAAAAAAAACTTGGTCAACACTCAACACAACGTTCTTTAACAAAAGCATGTTTCTTAATTCTTATCACTCTAAAATTCGAAAATATTCACCAGACTTGATTCAATCCTCCAAAATTTCTATTAGATTCAATTCAATTCACTGTTTCTTTTTTATAATTAAATCTCACAAACTCAACAAAAATAAAAATGCACACTTCAAACCCAACACCATCTTCTCAACCGGACTCCACCGCCGACGACAGCGAACCGTTCCTCGTCCGAAGCCGTCGCTTCATCAGCCGCACACCGCCTCCACCATTCCGTACAGCCGCTCGTTTCTTCCGGCGAGCGAGTTCACGTCGCATGATGCTCCGTGAACCGTCAGTGCGTGTCCGAGAGAGGGCGGCGGCGGAGGTGGAAGAGCGGCAGAGGGAGTGGGCTTACTCGAAGCCAGTTGTGGCACTTGACGTGGCTTGGAACTTGGCGTTCCTCGTTGTTAGTGTCTCCGTTTTGAGTGTGAGTGGTAAAGAGGAACCATGTGTGCCTCTTAGGGTTTGGATTTTGGGTTACTTGTTACAGGGATTGGTTCATTGTGTGTGTGTTGTTTTGGAATTTAGAAGGAGGAGGACGAATAGTGATGTTTTGGAAGATTCTTCTTCTGTTTTGGAGACTGATCCACTTTGGAGTTTTAGTTCTGAGAGTGATTATGATGTTGATTCATATCAGTTTCTGGAGAATGATGAAAATAGGTACATACAGCTCTTTCAATTTCAAAATCTTTAGTCTTTTTTTTTTGGTGTATGATTAAATACATTTTTAGGCTATAAAATCAGAGTATCTTGTTATGATTGTGGTTTAGGCTTTGCTGTATTTAGCATTGGTGGAGTATATAGCTTATTGTTTTTGGCCTTATACAAGTTTGTAAACTATATTTTTCATTAAATTGTCAGTATCTTGAAGCACATAGAGTCTGCGAATACCATGCTATCACTCATATGGTGGATGCTTGGGTTTTACTGGGTAACTGTTGGTGGTCAGAGTTTGACAAGGGAATCACCTCAGCTTTACTGGTTAGTTAGAACTCGGAACAATATCTATCGATTAAATTGTTCTCTTTATGCAATTTTACCATTTTCTGCCTTGGAATTTTGTAACCATCATGCTTGTTGCGTTTTGCAGGCTCTGTATTACATTTCTTGCTTTTGACGTTGTGATTGTACTGATTTGTGCCGCTGTTGCATGTCTCGTTGGAATTGCTGTTTGCTGTTGTCTTCCTTGTATACTTGTTATTTTGTACGCAGTGACAGATCAGGTAAATATATTTTTTATCCATATTTATCATTTCATTTCTTGCATTTATCATAATTTTTTTTCAACTTTATCAGACTTAATTTGACCTTTAATGTGGCAACAGGAAGGGGCAACCAAGGAAGAGATTGACCAGTTGCCAAAATATAAATTTAAGAAAGAAGGCGATGCCCAAGAATCATCCAGAGGAGTGATGACGGAATGTGACAGTGATACAGCTTCTGAGCATGTTATTGCCTTAGAAGATGCAGTAAGTTCCTAGTTATTAAATAAGGATTATATTTTCATCCAAAAATGTAAAAAAAGAACTGTGAATTTTTTTATAATATTTCACAATTATTCATTGCTTGGTCCTAAAACAGTTATTCACATCATGTTGCTACCTATTTACTGTATAGTTCTAAGTTATAATGTAAATCATTCTCATTTAATACCTGCAAAATATATCTAAATAGTGACATGGTAAACTATGTAAAATATAGTATTTTGTTTCTACATTAATATATGTTCTGATGGATGGTAAATTGTAGGAATGCTGTATCTGCCTTTCTGCCTATGATGATGGGGCTGAACTTAGAGAACTTCCGTGTAACCACCATTTCCATTGCACATGCATTGACAAATGGCTTCTAATCAATGCTACCTGCCCTCTCTGCAAATTTAACATTTTGAACACTGATAACCTCCATCAAGAAGTTTGAACTAGTTACTTGTTGCGTTGACAAAGAGGACATAGCCCTTTTCACAACAATCTCGGATTCACATTGCAAGTACACTACTAGAATTACCGACAAAAGTTCAAGACGGAAAAAATGAAATTTGTTTCTAATTCTGTCGCTGCTACATGTTAGAGATAGATTTGATTTTTCCATCTCTAGTTTTTATCAGTAATTCAACTTGGTTCATCCTGTTGTCTACTACCTGCGGTTTCCAACTAACCATATTGGGAACAATTTGTTTCCATGGGTATATATGAAGAATTTGAGTCTTTTCATCTTATAGCTCATAACTTGACTAGATAGGGATCACCTACAACAGGAATTACATTTCTTGCTCAAGGTCACACCTATTGTTTATTATTACTGTATATCTCTTAAATTGCAAGGTCATAAAGGTAGCATGAAAATATTATAATCCCTGTGTACAAATAATGTTTGTCTTGTAATTTCACAGTTGCAAAATATAAAGGTTTACATTCAAATATATCTCACAGAATAGTCTGCTTTGAGACACTTTATATTGATTTAGTGCATGTTTGTTTTAATGTTTCTGAAGAAAGTAAAAGACAAAATAATATAATACTTTCATATATTATTACTACAGCCTTAAGCTGTTTATATAGGAAAAGAAATTACAATAGTAATACTGAGTAATAATGACAAAATCATAAAATAAAAATAAATATAATAATATAAAATAAAAGAGAATCAAATATGATTTCTCTTGATTCTTCAACACCCCCCCTCAAGTTGGTGCATAGATATCTGTCATGCCCAACTTGGCTATAAGTCGCTCAAAATTGGGTCTTGCCAAACTTTTTGTCAAGATATCAGCAGTTTGCTGATTGGAAGTCACAAATGGTAGGCATATAATTCCAGCATCAATTTTTTCTTTTATGAAATGGCGGTCAATCTCAATGTGCTTGGTTCTATCATGTTGTACAGGGTTGTGAGCTATACTTATTGCTGCTTTGCTATCACAGAACAATTTTAAGGGTGAGTCAACTTTCATTTTCAATTCGTCCAAGAGTTTACGAATCCATAAAAGTTCACAGATTCCTTGAGCCATTGCTCTGAATTCAGCTTCTGCACTACTTCGAGCAACAACCCCTTGTTTCTTACTTCTCCAAGTAACTAAATTTCCCCAAACATAGGCACAATATCCAGTGGTGGATTTTCTATCAGTAATTGATCCTGCCCAATCAGCATCTGTAAATATAGATACTTCTCTGTCATTAGTTTTCTTGAAGTACAAACCCTTTCCAGGATTGGATTTCAAGTACCTTAAGATCCGATAAACTGCCTCCAAGTGTTCTTCATAGGGAGAATGCATGAATTGGCTTACAACACTCACAGAGAAAGCGATGTCAGGTCTAGTGTGGGCTAGATAAATAAGTTTGCCGACTAACCTCTGGTATCTTCCAATCTCAATAGGAACACTGCCTTTCTCCCAAAGTTTAGCATTTAATTCCATAGGAGTATCTGCTGCTTTACACCCACTCATCCCAGTTTCTTCCAAGAGATCTAGGATGTATTTTCTTTGAGAAACAACAATTCCCTTCTTTGAGCGAGCAACTTCCATACCAAGAAAATATTTAAGCGCGCCTAAATCTTTGATCTCAAATTCTTGTGTCAAATTTTTCTTCAACCTTTCCATCTCGACAATGTCATCTCCTGTGAGAATAATATCATCTACATATACAATTAGAATTGCAATTTTACCAACATTAGAGAATTTCATGAACAGAGTATGGTCTGATTGTCCCTGCATATATCCTTGCTTTTTGACCGACCGAGTGAATTTTTCAAACCAAGCCCTTGGGGATTGCTTGAGACCATAAAGGGATTTTTGTAGTTTGCACACATTTGAATCAAATTTATCTTCAAAGCCAGGTGGACTATCCATGTATACTTCCTCCTCCAAATCACCATTCAGAAAAGCATTTTTTACATCAAGTTGGTTAAGAGACCAATCTAAATTCACTGCCAAGGACAAGAGGACTCTAATAGTGTTTAATTTGGCAACGGGAGCAAAAGTCTCTGAGTAATCAATGCCATATGTCTGAGTAAACCCTTTAGCAACCAAGCGTGTCTTGTATCTTTCAACTGTGTTGTCAGAATTATATTTTACAGTAAATACCCATTTACAACCAACAGTATTCTTTCCTGTAGGTAACGTCATGACTCTCCAAGTTTGATTCTTCTCAAGAGCTCTCATCTCCTCAAGAACAGCTTCCTTCCACTTTGGAATTTTTAGAGCCTCCTGTATATTTTTTGGAATTTCTACAGCAGACAACTTAGAGGTAAATGCAGCAAATGAAGAAGACAATTTTGAGTATGACACATAATTAGACAAAGGATATTTAGTGCATGATCTAACAGGTTTTCTAGTTGCAATAGGAAGGTCTATATCAGGATACTCGACATGACTCTCAACAACAGAAGAAGACTTACCTGTATCAAGATGATGTGTTGGATTATCTATTGGTTCGGAATCTTGGAAGGGTCGGAGAATGGGTCCTTCATTTCTTTGTTTATGGTTTCTTCTTTCAAAGACATTTCCCTTCCAAGTAGGGTCAATTGTAGTAAACCTGCTTTGTGTCTCTTTATCTGAGTCATTATGTTGTGGCATTTCAGGTGGTCCTTCATTATTGTGATTTTGATCATTGTGATTTTGATTTGAAATTGTCGCCCCCGAATCTGTCGAAACCTCATTCATAAGTGGATTGAGTTTCAATATGGATTCTTGGGCATTTTCTTTTGGTGCATCTATATAAGTCTCAAAATTTTGTGACGACACTATATCACTTAAAGTAATGATGTTTTCAAACGTAAAAGATGAATCTTCCTTAAAATTTCCCCCCTGAAGATGAATGTCAGTAAAAAATGGTTGATTTTCAACAAAAGTAACATCCATGGTTACAAAAATTCTTTTTGATTTCGGTTCAAAACATCGATACCCCTTTTGAGTTGGAGAGTAACCGGTAAACACACATTTTATTGCTCGTGGCTCGAGTTTGTCAAGGTATTTATGTTCATGAACAAAAGCAGTGCAACCAAAAACTTTTAATGGCAAATTAGCAGAGACACTAGTCAAAGGAAAATAATTTCGAAAAACATCAAGAGGGGTATGAAAATCTAAAACTTTAGATGGCATTCGATTAATTAAATATGATGCAGTTAAAACAGCTTCACCCCACAAATATTTTGGAACGTTATTTGCAAATAGTAAAGCTCTAGCAACCTCAAGAAGATGCCTATTCTTTCTCTCTGCAATTCCATTTTGTTGGGGTGTATTAACACAAGAACTTTGATGAACAACCCCATTTGCAAGAAAAAAATCGGACAAAAGTGTATTAAAATATTCTTTACCATTGTCACTTCTGAAGACTTGAATATTTGTTTGGTATTGAGTATGCACCATTGTAAAAAAGTTTTTGACAACCTGTCCAACTTCAGATTTTTCTTTTAATAGATATACCCAACAAATTCTAGTATGATCATCAATAAAAGTTATAAACCATTTTTTATTAGAAAATGTGTTTATTCTATTAGGACCCCAAACATCACTATGAATAACTGCAAACGGTTTTGATGGTTTATATGGTTGTGTAGAAAAAGAAGAACGGTGATGTTTAGCAAGTTCACAAGTTTCACAATGAAATAAAGACGGATCCTTCTTAGAAAATAATTTGGGAAACAAATGTTTCAAATACGGAAAACTAGGATGTCCTAACCGTAAATGCCATAACATAATATCATCATTATTAGAAGAGACAAAAATAGATTCAAAGCAGGTACTTGTTTTTTGTTGGTCTTTGAAGTCGAGTCCATTGTCAAGATAATAGAGTCCTCCACTCTCCTTAGCATTGCCAATCATCTTCCCCGTGCTCAAATCCTTAAAAGTGCAATGAGAATGAAAGAAGTTAGCTTGACAATTTATATCCTTTGTTAATTTAGTAATGGATAACAGATTACATGATAAATTAGGAACATGTAAGACATCTTTTAAGGTTAACACAGGTGACAGAATAACAGAACCTTTCCCTGCAATGGCTGAAAGAGAGCCATCTGCAATTTTAATTTTGTGGTTACCTGCACAAGGACTATAAGAAGAAAATAGACTCGACTCCCCAGTCATATGATCAGTAGCACCAGAATCGATAATCCAAGTATGGCTGGGAGTGACACTGAGTAGAGCAGTATTTGGAAAATTACCTCTTTGAGCTATAGAGCAAGAAGGAGTTTGTACAATTTATCTAATTGTTCCTTGGTGAAAGGAGATGGGCTTGAAGGGGACTGCTTCTCTTGATTAGAGGTACCAGCTTGGAGGGCATGACCTTCGTTTCCTTCTTTTTTCTTCCAATTTAGAGGTTTTCCATGGAGCTTCCAACACGTATCACGTGTGTGCCCTAGACGTTTGCAATGTTCGCACCATGGTTTCTTGCCATCTCTCTTCCCGTCTTCATTCTTAGAGATTAGGGCAGCGCTTTCAACCTCACCAACAGAAGGTGTCTTACCCATCATAACACCTTGTCTCGCCTCTTCTCTTCTAACTTCTGAGAACGCTTCCCGAAGTGATGGCAATGGAATCTTTCCCAATATTCTGCCACGGACTTCATCGAGCTGCTTATTAAGCCCAACCAAGAACATGAATACTCGGTCGTTCTCCTGTCTCTTAAGAAACAAAACACTGTCCTCACAGCACTTCCAATGATCATCATAGCAGAGATCCAATTCTTGCCATAGTGTCATCAACTCATTGTAATAGGTAGTGACATCTCTATCTCCTTGTTTGGCATGCCACAATCGTGATTTGAGATCAAAAATTTGAGAAGAATTCTGAATGTCAGAATATGTTTCTTTGACTGCCTCCCAAACTTCCTTTGCAGTAGGCAAAAACATAAAAGGTTTTCTTATCATTGATTCCATATTACTAAGCAGCCAAGCGATAATAACAGAGTTCTCAGATATCCAAAACCTGTAATTCGGATCAGTAGTGGCAGGCATTTGCACCTCTCCGGTTAGGAAACCATATTTTCCCTTACCGTCTAATATCAATCTTGTGGTTTGGGACCATTCAACATAATTTTTTCCATTGAGTTTTTGAATTTCAACCTTGAGGACATTAGAAGTTCCCTCATGGCCAAAAAAGTTGGAAAAACCATTGTTAGATAAACCATTATTGTCGCCTGGGCTGCCGCCACTGCCGCCTGGGCCGCCGCCACTGCCGCCTGGGCCGCCGCCACTGCCGCCTGGGCCGCCTCCACTGCCGCCTGGGCCGCCGCCACTGCCGCCTGGGCCGCCGCCACTGCCGCCTGGGCCGCTGCCTAAACCCATACTGTCGGCGTTGTCGACTACTTCTGATTTTTTACCCAAACCATCGTCGTTGCTGCCACCGCTACTCATAAGGGCTGCCTTCCATGGGGTATTTTGTGCCATAGCTCAGTTGATTAGAGCCACAAACCCTGATGGGTTGTTTACAGAACCCTAACCAGAGCTCTGATACCATGAAGAAAGTAAAAGACAAAATAATATAATACTTTCATATTTTATTACTACAGCCTTAAGCTGTTTATATAGGAAAAGAAATTACAATAGTAATACTGAGTAATAATGACAAAATCATAAAATAAAAATAAATATAATAATATAAAATAAAAGAGAATCAAATATGATTTCTCTTGATTCTTCAACACCCCCCCTCAAGTTGGTGCATAGATATCTGTCATGCCCAACTTGGCTATAAGTCGCTCAAAATTGGGTCTTGCCAAACTTTTTGTCAAGATATCAGCAGTTTGCAGATTGGAAGTCACAAATGGTAGGCATATAATTCCAGCATCAATTTTTTCTTTTATGAAATGGCGGTCAATCTCAATGTGCTTGGTTCTATCATGTTGTACAGGGTTGTGAGCTATACTTATTGCTGCTTTGCTATCACAGAACAATTTTAAGGGTGAGTCAACTTTCATTTTCAATTCGTCCAAGAGTTTACGAATCCATAAAAGTTCACAGATTCCTTGAGCCATTGCTCTGAATTCAGCTTCTGCACTACTTCGAGCAACAACCCCTTGTTTCTTACTTCTCCAAGTAACTAAATTTCCCCAAACATAGGCACAATATCCAGTGGTGGATTTTCTATCAGTAATTGATCCTGCCCAATCAGCATCTGTAAATATAGATACTTCTCTGTCATTAGTTTTCTTGAAGTACAAACCCTTTCCAGGATTGGATTTCAAGTACCTTAAGATCCGATAAACTGCCTCCAAGTGTTCTTCATAGGGAGAATGCATGAATTGGCTTACAACACTCACAGAGAAAGCGATGTCAGGTCTAGTGTGGGCTAGATAAATAAGTTTGCCGACTAACCTCTGGTATCTTCCAATCTCAATAGGAACACTGCCTTTCTCCCAAAGTTTAGCATTTAATTCCATAGGGGTATCTGCTGGTTTACACCCACTCATCCCAGTTTCTTCCAAGAGATCTAGGATGTATTTTCTTTGAGAAACAACAATTCCCTTCTTTGAGCGAGCAACTTCCATACCAAGAAAATATTTAAGCGCGCCTAAATCTTTGATTTCAAATTCTTGTGTCAAATTTTTCTTCAACCTTTCCATCTCGACAATGTCATCTCCTGTGAGAATAATATCATCTACATATACAATTAGAATTGCAATTTTACCAACATTAGAGAATTTCATGAACAGAGTATGGTCTGATTGTCCCTGCATATATCCTTGCTTTTTGACCGACCGAGTGAATTTTTCAAACCAAGCCCTTGGGGATTGCTTGAGACCATAAAGGGATTTTTGTAGTTTGCACACATTTGAATCAAATTTATCTTCAAAGCCAGGTGGACTATCCATGTATACTTCCTCCTCCAAATCACCATTCAGAAAAGCATTTTTTACATCAAGTTGGTTAAGAGACCAATCTAAATTCACTGCCAAGGACAAGAGGACTCTAATAGTGTTTAATTTGGCAACGGGAGCAAAAGTCTCTGAGTAATCAATGCCATATGTCTGAGTAAACCCTTTAGCAACCAAGCGTGCCTTGTATCTTTCAACTGTGTTGTCAGAATTATATTTTACAGTAAATACCCATTTACAACCAACAATATTCTTTCCTGTAGGTAACGTCATGACTCTCCAAGTTTGATTCTTCTCAAGAGCTCTCATCTCCTCAAGAACAGCTTCCTTCCACTTTGGAATTTTTAGAGCCTCCTGTATATTTTTTGGAATTTCTACAGCAGACAACTTAGAGGTAAATGCAGCAAATGAAGAAGACAATTTTGAGTATGACACATAATTAGACAAAGGATATTTAGTGCATGATCTAACAGGTTTTCTAATTGCAATAGGAAGGTCTATATCAGGATACTCGACATGACTCTTAACAACAGAAGAAGACTTACCTGTATCAAGATGATGTGTTGGATTATCTATTGGTTCGGAATCTTGGAAGGGTCGGAGAATGGGTCCTTCATTTCTCTGTTTATGGTTTCTTCTTTCAAAGACATTTCCCTTCCAAGTAGGGTCAATTGTAGTAAACCTGCTTTGTGTCTCTTTATCTGAGTCATTATGTTGTGGCATTTCAGGTGGTCCTTCATTATTGTGATTTTGATCATTGTGATTTTGATTTGAAATTGTCGCCCCCGAATCTGTCGAAACCTCATTCATAAGTGGATTGAGTTTCAATATGGATTCTTGGGCATTTTCTTTTGGTGCATCTATATAAGTCTCAAAATTTTGTGACGACACTATTCTAGTATGATCATCAATAAAAGTTATAAACCATTTTTTATTAGAAAAGGTGTTTATTCTATTAGGACCCCAAACATCACTATGAATAACTGCAAACGGTTTTGATGGTTTATATGGTTGTGTAGAAAAAGAAGAACGGTGATGTTTAGCAAGTTCACAAGTTTCACAATGAAATAAAGACGGATCCTTCTTAGAAAATAATTTGGGAAACAAATGTTTCAAATACGGAAAACTAGGATGTCCTAACCGTAAATGCCATAACATAATATCATCATTATTAGAAGAGACAAAAATAGATTCAAAGCAGGTACTTGTTTTTTGTTGGTCTTTGAAGTCGAGTCCATTGTCAAGATAATAGAGTCCTCCACTCTCCTTAGCATTGCCAATCATCTTCCCCGTGCTCAAATCCTTAAAAGTGCAATGAGAATGAAAGAAGTTAGCTTGACAATTTATATCCTTTGTTAATTTAGTAATGGATAACAGATTACATGATAAATTAAGAACATGTAAGACATCTTTTAAGGTTAACACAGGTGACAGAATAACAGAACCTTTCCCTGCAATGGCTGAAAGAGAGCCATCTGCAATTTTAATTTTGTGGTTACCTGCACAAGGACTATAAGAAGAAAATAGACTCGACTCCCCAGTCATATGATCAGTAGCACCAGAATCGATAATCCAAGTATGGCTGGGAGTGACACTAAGTAGAGCAGTATTTGGAAAATTACCTCTTTGAGCTATAGAGCAAGAAGGAGTTTGAGACTCAAGGAGTTTGTACAATTTATCTAATTGTTCCTTGGTGAAAGGAGATGGGCTTGAAGGGGACTGCTTCTCTTGATTAGAGGTACCAGCTTGGAGGGCATGACCTTCGTTTCCTTCTTTTTTCTTCCAATTTGGAGCTTCCAACACGTATCACGTGTGTGCCCTAGACGTTTGCAATGTTCGCACCATGGTTTCTTGCCATCTCTCTTCCCGTCTTCATTCTTAGAGACTAGGGCAGAGCTTTCAACCTCACCAACAGAAGGTGTCTTACCCATCATAACACCTTGTCTCGCCTCTTCTCTTCTAACTTCTGAGAATGCTTCCCGAAGTGATGGCAATGGAATCTTTCCCAATATTCTGCCACGGACTTCATCGAGCTGCTTATTAAGCCCAACCAAGAACATGAATACTCGGTCGTTCTCCTGTCTCTTAAGAAACAAAACACTGTCCTCACAGCACTTCCAATGATCATCATAGCAGAGATCCAATTCTTGCCATAGTGTCATCAACTCATTGTAATAGGTAGTGACATCTCTATCTCCTTGTTTGGCATGCCACAATCGTGATTTGAGATCAAAAATTTGAGAAGAATTCTGAATGTCAGAATATGTTTCTTTGACTGCCTCCCAAACTTCCTTTGCAGTAGGCAAAAACATAAAAGGTTTTTTTATCATTGATTCCATATTACTAAGCAGCCAAGCGATAATAACAGAGTTCTCAGATTTCCAAAACCTGTAATTCGGATCAGTAGTGGCAGGCATTTGCACCTCTCCGGTTAGGAAACCATATTTTCCCTTACCGTCTAATATCAATCTTGTGGTTTGGGACCATTCAACATAATTTTTTCCATTGAGTTTTTGAATTTCAACCTTGAGGACATTAGAAGTTCCCTCATGGCCAAAAAAGTTGGAAAAACCATTGTTAGATAAACCATTATTGTCGCCTGGGCTGCCGCCACTGCCGCCTGGGCCGCCGCCACTGCCGCCTGGGCCGCTGCCTAAACCCATACTGTCGGCGTTGTCGACTACTTCTGATTTTTTACCCAAACCATCGTCGTTGCTGCCACCGCTACTCATAAGGGCTGCCTTCCATGGGGTATTTTGTGCCATAGCTCAGTTGATTAGAGCCACAAACCCTGATGGGTTGTTTACAGAACCCTAACCAGGCTCTGATACCATGAAGAAAGTAAAAGACAAAATAATATAATACTTTCATATATTATTACTACAGCCTTAAGCTGTTTATATAGGAAAAGAAATTACAATAGTAATACTGAGTAATAATGACAAAATCATAAAATAAAAATAAATATAATAATATAAAATAAAAGAGAATCAAATATGATTTCTCTTGATTCTTCAACAGTTTCCAAAGCAAGATATAGTTTCTCCTATGTTTTGAAGTAGCAAAAATATTAACATAATCTTATTGCTGTATATTTTTTGGTTGGAAATTATCATCTTAGCAGAATATACATGTTCACTTTTTCTTTGTTGCTCCATTTTTTGTACATTGTAACTAACAAATAACAATCCCTTCAAAGATTGCTTATCCAAATTGGAATCCCAGTTACAACTCCAGTGGAACCATCTCTGACCACCGGAATTCCAGTCGCTGGAGAAGAATTTTCCAGCCCTTTTACCCTCACTGAAATATTGATAACACCATTTCTCCTAACCTTATCCCATAGCCTATAACTCAAAAATTGCACTTGATCTTGCACATACAAATCTGACACTGGTATTCTTGCCATTCCAACACTCCTAATATTCCCCCATGATGATTTGCATTTCACATCAGCTATTATAAACATTGCATTCAATGGCACCTCCATTATAAACTTCTCATTCCATGAAGGGAAGCTTCCACCACCACATTCTTCTGAAATTTCTTTGGTGGAGTAACAAATTTCATTACTTGAATCAAACTGAAGAGAAACAAATGCATTTTTCTTTATCAAATTTTTATTCATGTGGAGGTTTTCGGCATTCAAAATGGTGATTTCTAAACTGTGATACATCACTTGCTGTAAGGTAGTTAGCAAGGTTGATGATATCAGTTGTGTTGCGATTTTGATATTACAGATAATTATAGTCAAATACAGTTGATACAACTTCAATTGCAGTCCAAAGACATAAATATATAGAGATATATATATGGGGTACTTTTGTGGAAGAGGAATCTTGGGAAGCGAAGTGTTGAGAGAAAAATGAAATGGGAAATAAGTGGAGGGATATAAATATGGTTTGTGGAAGGAAACATGAAGGAAAGAAGAGAAAAAGAAAGGTTGTTTCTTTCCGTTGATTTTACTGTGTGTATTGGAAATTAATCAAGTAATGGGGCATGGTCCAGTTTGTGATGGAGTATGGAAAATGCATATTGAGATTTTGAACTGTGGCTTGGGGTTAGAAAATGAGCTATATATATCTGTGGTTGTTTGGAATTGTTGGTGGGTGAAGTTACTGGGAAATTTCATTTCTGTAGGGAAGAGTTGTAAATATGGTCCAAAATCCCAATTCTGAGTAAGTTCCAATTGGAAAGAAATTTGAATCCAAATTTGCACAACCAAGTCAACAGGCAGACTTTGGGTATTGACGCTACTTATCATATCATGGGTAGTTATTGACAAAAAAAAATAACAGAACATGAGTAGTCTAAAAGACTGAGGAGATATATTGGATTGCGATAAATATAAACAAAACTGAATGAAAGAAAAGAAAATTGTTGTATTTGATTAAAAGTTGTATTTATATTTGGTACTTGTTGGATATTCTAATTGGGTACCTAGTAAATATCGGATACATGTAAAAATTAATTTTTAAAATAAAGACTTGTGTTTTACTTGTAACAAAAAAAAATCTGGATTTTTCATTAGGTATATGATATACAATTGTGAGATTTTCGATTTTGAATTTAGGGCAAGACGTCTAACTAATAATATCGGTATTTGTCAATTAAATTAAGACTTAAGGACAACATTTGGTGATTTTAATTGCATATCCATAATACAAATTCCACCATTAGATAGAAAATTATTATCACATATATCATGCATATAAAATTTATATTAATAAGAAATTGTTTGATATATCATTGATATATTTCAAATTTAATGTCACATTAAATTTTATTAAATGAGTTAATTTTGATATATTTTATTAATATATCAAATGATTTCAGATTAATGTCAACTTTTTAATTACATAATAGTATAGATTTTGAAATCTCTAATTTATTTTCCTCAAGATTCTAATTTTTGTACTTATTTATAACAATATCATTATTTTATGGCTAATGATGATATACTGCTATATTTTTATACAACCAAATTAGTATATCCTTTTAAAAAAACATTATTAGTATATGATATTTGCTTATACTCCTTGAAATTCATGAATTTGTCCCTCGCAAAAGTCTGAAATTTTTTTCGCACATACATCCAAATCACTTGTTACTATGTAAATATTTGTAAATATATTTTAGAAACTAAAGTAACAAAGTAGTATTATGATTTGATTAGATGTATAAAAATATTTGCGTTGCCAATACATGCATTATACATAATTCTCCTTTTTTATTTAAGATTTAGTGTCCCAAAACTTTCGACTAATCACTTTTGCATTGCATTTGTCATTCATATTTTTTTTTACACTGCGAAAAATAAAACACGAGAGCACCTCTAGAGTGTCCTAGAGTTGGCCTTACAACCAAGAGACTTGATTATTTATAATTTCTATTTTTTTAATCTTAACTCTTTAATTTCCGTTGGCCAAGCATTGATCTAGCATTTTTTTTTTACGAGAACAAATTAATTTCATTTCAACATGAATAATGTGAATAATACAGGTTGGACTCAAATCAAATGTTTGGGAATTAACATAAGAGTTTGACACTCAAGCAAGTGTCTGAGCAATAAGATTGGCTTGTCTTTTGATGAAATTAATTTTATATTTCTGATGAAAAGATAATAAGACTTTATAACGTGTCAACAACAAACCAAACTCAGTGACGTCTTGTAGTCTTCTATTGATGCCATCAATTACTAACTTGCAATCCGTCTCAATGGTAACTCTATGAACTCCTAACTCATGCAGCCAAGACATATCTTCCAAAACACCAACGGCTTCTTTTGGTAATAAATTGATCTAGCATTATAATATTAACAATTGAATTATAATCAATTTCATCAAGCTATGCTACTCACCCGATTATATATACTTTGTAACACACGAGAGCACAGCACTCTAATTATAGAACTAGCATGAAGCCATATTGGAAAATATAGAATACTTGTTTCATAATTTTGCAACCGGGATGTTATATAAGGTAGCATGAGCAATATAAAGCAAATTCCCATTCTTCTTCAGTTTAAACTCTAGTGCAATCATAGTCACATTTCTTCCACTTTTCACAACTGAGGCATCAGCTGCAACTTCTGCCTACACAAACATCACAACATCAATCCATTTGTTGGATAACTTAGAACTATGAAGAGATGCATGAGCATTTTCCTCGTTATGAGGATTTGGATTCTCTGCATTCAAACAATCATGCAATTGCCAATCTTACCAAATTTGATTAAGTTTCCGACTTTGAATTTTGAACCCTGTTAATTGAAGTCAGATTGTGATTCGTCTAATATTAATCGAACAGTCTAGATTGCATGACCATGTCAAATATGTGATTTCCTGATTGCATGAAATCCAGATCCCTCAATATAGAGTGTAAGAGTAATCTAGCATGGTACCTTACTAACATTACATATTGAATAGGTAACTTTATCTACCAAAAATTTCAGCCTTATTATTCTGAACATGATAAATAAGGAACTAATAAGCAACACATTCACGATGCTAAGAATTGACATCTCATATGATAATAAAGAGAAACAATGTTCATTATACATAAACAGAACTTACATTTGTTGGAGCACCAGAGAGATATGAGACATTAATTTCCCCAAGAAAAAGTTCCTGGTCTTCGGCAACAACAGTTCTAGCGCAAGCAATTGACAGCAACTCAACCACAGAACCAACAGAACCACCATGCAGTGTTCCAAAAGCATTCTGTAAGTCCGATAAAGAATTCAACTGCCTTTTTTTTCCATCTCATATTTTCTCAAGTACCAAACAGAACATAACAAGTAGTAAGCATGAAGCAGAAACAAATTGAGGAGGAAAGAATCATTCTCATTGTCATTGATTGGTCCAAATTGATACATAAATGCCTCAAAAGGTAATGCTTTTGCGAAAATGTCAGCTAGTTGGTACTGAGTTTTTAAATGAATAACTTGTACCAGATTGCAGTTGTAACTATTCTTTAATGAAGTAGCAATCAATGTCAATATGCTCGGAATGCTAATTGAATGAAGGATAAGAAGCTAGAAGCGTTGCGTAGCTGATTGATTATCACATGAAATCATAGTGAAGAAGGTGGAAAATTCAAATTGAACAACTAATCTTTGTAGCCAAGCCAAACAAATCCACTCATAACTGATCCCAAAACTCTATACGCAACTTTAGCTGATGACCAAGATACTGGTAGTATCTTAGTCATCAGCTAAAGTTGTCTACTGTAGATTGCTTCAATGAATCAATCAGACAGTTAAATAAAAAAATCTAAGGTAGATCTTTTAGTGTCCAAAAGATTAGGAGCTTTAAGCAAACACAACAGTTACAAGGCCAATAAGACAGTTTTTCCAACAAAGCTAGTGTGTATTTCCTTTGAGTTAGTTTTGCAGTGAATTTTGTAAGTGAATTTGGATTTGGGCCAGCTAAAATAATGTCATCTACATACATTATAAGGATAACTAAAGACTTTATAGAATTAGTGAAAACAGAATATGATTTCTTGATAGAGTGTGAATCCATTTGCATTTAAAGAAAAAGAGAACTTGCAAAACCACTATCTATAGCTTAATTTGGCACAAAGCTTGTCTCTTTTAACCTGACCTTTCCAACATATGAGAATTTGTGAATGGATTTTTGTCTTGAAAGAATTCAATTAGTGGCAACATCTCCTAGTGATTATCACATCTAAATTATTAGATAACAAATCAAAATTGAGGCTAAACCCTAAAGACACAAAAAGACAGCAAGATAGTAAAACTAACTGGTAAACAAAAACGTTGTTATGCATAATAAGAAAGTAGAAAAGAAAAGGATGTTACAGTGATTTGGGGTTTGACAGAAAGAGTGCAAGAGATTCGTCCACGTTGGATGTGATCGACCTTGATGAAAGTTGCAAAGAAATGGGAATAGAAACCAGTTATATTGTTGCAAATTTGAGGAATTGGTTTGGTCATGCCAAATTGTCCAATGAAATTGAGAGTCTTAGAAGCAAGTTGAGGATCGGAGATCAAGAGTTCACCACCACCGGAGGAACCTTTCGCTGCCATTGTTTCCTCCGTTCCCTATTTTCATAACAATATTTTCATTCTTTTACTTCAGAGTTACTATTAAGTTATTGTCTTTTTAAAATTATTTAGAATACATCTGAAATTATTTTGTTTTTAATTCATGTGTTTCTTCTTCTAATAGATGTTTGAATTTGTTATTCTAGTTTAATTAATTTTTTCCACCATTTTAATCGGTGGTCTTTTATGAAATAAACTATCATAGCCTTTTATACACTTTTAGTTATTTGTAACATAAACATTTTTTTTTTGCCGCATGTATAAAAAAGTTTTATACACATAACAACTAACCTTTTTAAAGTGTTTACAATTTTTTTTAATTTAAAGAAACATAATTTTTTAGCTTAATTACAGTTTTGGTCCCCCTATTTTAGCTGAATTGTAAAAATAGTCTCCCCATTTTATTTCTTTCCAATTTTGGTCCCCAAACAGAATTTTGATTCAAAACTTGATAAAATGTCATTTTTTTAAGCCACACCACACCATTTATGATCATAAATTTCAGGTATAATTGTTGCACACGAGATCTTGAGGCATAGTGTGGATTAGATACGCGCAAAAATAATCACATTTCATCAAGTTTTGAATCAAAATTCTGTTTGAGGAACCAAAATTAGGGAGAAATAAAATGGGAGACTATTTTCGCGTTTCAGTTAAAATAGGAGGATCAAAACTGCAATTAAACCTAATTTTTTTTAGAATAAATGATTAACTCACACAACTGATATTTTAACTTCAAATCCGAAATAAAATATAAAATTTAATAATATATACATTTATCAATGATATTAAAACTTAAAAAACATATCAGTAACATTTATTTTTGACGATATCTATTATAGAATCAGATAACATTTATATATGAGAATATCTACTATTAAACTCAATAACATTTTATTATGGAAGTGTTCAGAAATTCAACTATTATCTTATTTTTTCAAGTAGTTTAATAGTTAGATTTACACACATTAAACATAAATAAATCAAAAAATGTATTTAACGTAGGTCAAATTTCTTTTTAAAAATAAATACTCCTTTTGTAATAAAATATAATAAAAAATAAGTCAAAAAATTAATATATTTAATACAAAATTTTAGACTAAATATATTAATTTTATTTTACTCATTTTTATTTAAAGTTTATTATGGAGTAATAGTAAATAAAATAAAATTAGAACAATTTCTTTTGAATAAAACGTCAAAGTAATAATTTTGACCAATTTACCTATCATAAACACCATGCATGTGTGTTGGGGGAAGGGGTATGACCCCTACTTGCCCCTACTTCAGTTTTATTCTTGATTTTAAGTGTAGAGTAGTATAAAATCTCAGATTTTAAACTCAAAATCATATTTATCCATATCATTGTAGTTATCAATTAAATTGCACTTATGAACATACATCTATTAATTATCTATTTATAAAAATATGGTTTTGTTGTGTCCCTTGACACAATATTAAATTACTCTCTCCCACACTTTTTGCATTTTATATTTTTTATTGTTTTATCTTTTGCTTTTCTTTATACTTTTTTTGTTTACTTTTGTTAACGAGCTTTTTAAGGAAACCTATTTTTCATGTGATATATTTTTTAATTTTTATAAATTTTGTTTCTATTTATAAATTTATGTGTTTTCCTCTACAAATCACTTTTATATTTATTTTTCTGTATATACAAAGCATCAAATCTCATATG
>JBBPBP010000003.1:3646213-3669606 GCA_037974735.1 Cicer chorassanicum
TTTTATTTTTTAATTTTTGATAAAAAAAAATCATTTCTAACTAAAAAAAGAAAACTAAAAATTAACCCGCTTTTTATAATTTTAAACAAATACAAAATAACTTTTATTGTTTTTAAACGTTTTTAAAATAATTTTTAAATTATATTATCAAAATCATTTTTATTTTAATCTAAAAACATATGTATATGAGATGTTTATAAAAATCATCATTAAAAGGTTTTCTTTTGCTATAAAACCAATGTATTATCTCCCTTCGTTGTAAAATTTGTTGTTAGTGTTAAATATTTTTATTGAGAAGGATCATGCATAATGAAATAAGAAATATTTCAATCCATATTAAATATATAATTGTACGTTCTAATACAAACCACATGCTATAACAACTTGTTTTACTATATATTATGATATCTTTAAAATATGTGTTCTTTAATGTGTAGGACTCCAAATCTCAAAAGGTTAGTGCTACCACTCACCGGCAGCATATCAAAAATTGGAATAGAAACCGCAATGAAATCATGGGGAGGACTCGAATCCATGACAATTACCTCAATTTTCAAGGATCATCACTACTTTATCGCAATCGGAAAATATTGTCCAAACATCGTTAGGTTAAAGTTCACTTGTACCTTTGAACAAGAAGAAGCCGAAGCCGTGGTAAAAAATATTCCAAACCTTAAGGAATTGAGTATACGGTTCATAATAGTAAACCTTCAAGCTTTGTGTCTTGTACTCAATAGCTTGAAAGATTTGGAGGTGGTGAATATAAGTCATAGTGTCATTGTAGACAAATTAGATGGAGAAATTGAGGTGTATTCCCTTCGTAATCTTAAAAATCATTTGGATGCATCATATTATAGAAAGCTTATCGTTTGTGAGAAAGGAGAGTGTCTTAGGTGCCAGAATGGGAGAAACAATGATCCAAGAAGACTACCACATGGACCATTGGAGGATATTTGGCGTCAAGATGAGATAATCTCTCTTGCACATTAATTAGTTTTATTAAATTAATTAATGTTGTAACCTTCCTTATATATTAAATAAATTTCATCAACATTTTACTAATTGGTATTAAGAATTGTGTTTCATTAAGATCATTATGTTGCATGGATTAATATTTTATTGTTGTTATATTGTTGGTTTTTCTAAGGAATATATTATCATGCATGTTGGAACTTTAGGTGCAACATTTCACAAATATTTAGTTTTAACTTTCTCATTTAAACCATTAAAAATGGAGTAGAAGTAAGTTAGTAGAGATTTGATAATTTCCATCCACCAATTTTGTAGTTGGTCTAAATTAAAAAACTACATTTTAAGGTGTATGTGAGAAATTTATAAGTATAACTTGCTAATAATTTACGCCTAATAAAAATAATTTGATATATATTAGCAAACATGTATACACAACCTAGGAGATATCAAATATTATTAGTACTTAACTTTTGGACGTCGACCCTCTTTGTTTTTCAAAAATATGTTAATAGCGTTACACAATTCAATAATTTTTTATCCAATATATGGGTGTTATGGTTGATGAGGAGTGATATTTTATTTATAAAAAAAAATAGATTAGTGATAGTTACGACATTTCATTTATAAAAACATTATTTTGGTAGATTGTTATTTTCTGATCGATGTTGCAATCTAACTTATAGAATGCATTCGGAGCATTTAAATTAGTGTTGTATATGGATTAGAATATCTTTAATATTATTGTTTAATTCACTTTTTTTATTCTAATTTTTTTATATAATACATATTTTAAATTGACTGCTGAATTAAAAGATTATATATATATCATAGTTAATTAATAAGTAAATATAACATAATTTGACATGTTATTGAGGAGAATCAAAACTAACGTCAAATAATTTCACAACCAGGTTTTGTAAATTTACATCATTTATCAAAGATTATACATATATGATATAAATTTGTTATTTAAATTTTGTAAATTTACATCCTTTATGTAAAATCTGCATTCAAAAAAAATTATTGAACGAGTAACGATATTCAATATAATTTAATTTCGCGCGCGCGCGCACACATATATATATATATATATATATATATATATATATATATATATATATATATATATATATATAATTGACTTAATTAACAATTAAAAAATAATACTATATAAATCAATTATATTAATTTAATACATGATTTTTTACTTTAAAGTGTCTAAAAAGTAATTTTTCATAAAAAATAATAATTTTACTTATATATTATTATAGACTTTAAAATGTCTCATAATAAAATTCGTTTTACGCCTCTTTATATCTTTGTCGGCTATATATATATATATATATATATTAATTTTATTAGAGGGATAAGTTGAGTCCATAACTTTGTTGTCACTCTAATTCCCCAAAACCACTTAATTATCTTTCAACTCATAGTATTTGATACGGAAACAAACAAATACATGTTAAATATTCATATCTCATTTAGAACTAATGAATATATAACATCATTTAAGCGAGGAATATGCCGTTGATCAATAACCATTCAAGCATTTAATAAAAAAATAAAATAACCATTAACTTCGAGCATATGAAATTCTATAAGAAAGCGATTATAAAAACGCTATCATCTAGTACATATTTCATGGAATAACAATAAGTAAATATAATTTTAGACCTCCACTAATCTAAAATATAAAAAGACTTAATAAAGTTTATATTATATGTTTTTAAAAAGCTCTAATAATTAAGTTGTTAGTTATAGATATGCTAACAAGTTATTTGCACTTTGTTAATTACATGAGTTTAAAACTTAAATAATAATCCTTGCAAGAACTTAGTTAATTACATGAGTTTAATTTATATGAAGTTAAATTTACATGTGGAATTATATTATCTATCGTGGGGTGTTGTCGTTTAAAATTTATCTAATTAATAGGCTTGATGAAGTATATTAGGCAAGTTGATTTCAGAATATATGAGATATTATTTAAAGTAGATGAACCATTGTATTAAAATAATACAATGATGGGATATGATCCAATGAGAATAAATTTACAATTGAAAATATTTTTTCTAAACAAAAATGTTGTTGCTTAATCGACTAAGCAGAGTTGTATAAATTTATTATGGAGAATAAGTATATTGTTATAAATTAACTTGGAAAATATGTGATTAATTGACTTAGAGACATCTTAGGCAATTTGTATGGAAGAACATTGTGTATTCCTTACTTGTGTATAAAGTGGCTATTGAATTAAGAGGTTATATCCTCTATTTGTGTACAAAGCCTTTGAGAGGAAATTAATAAGTGAATTATCGATGAGAATGAAACTTATGCCACTAGAAAACGACAAGTGATAGGAACCCAACCTTTTTTATTGGAGATCCAATGAATAAAGTTCAATATAGTAAAAACAAGTTACTTGTTAGTTATGATAGCACTAAAATTTGTTGTCCCTTTCCTATAGTGTTATGATAATGAATATGAGAATGTGCTATATTTTATTTAAACGTGAGGGATAAGCTTTTAATGATTATCATAAGCCCTTATAGATGGTGTATGGTTGTAGAATACATTAGATGGAATCACTTATATGAGTGTCAGGTGAGATTGCTTGTATTAGACTATGTCAGGTCTTTAAAGTACTCATGAAAACTAGACAAACGAACGTTCTAAATGCGCTACAATGTGTACAACGAGAATTGTGGGGGTGTAATGTGATTGCGAGACCTCTAACACATAATAAAAATTTAGTATTCTTTTATATATAGCTAAAAATAGAAATATGTATTTTTAAGTTCACAAGAGTGATAATGATTTTTGAAACATAATCGTAAAATCACACCTAAATCCATCACAACTGATATACAAAATTTCATTGGTTCATGTTGGAGTTTAGGGTTAACTTTTGTTTTATTTATTTTTATTACTAAAGTACACTTACAAATCCTTTTTTTTTTATAAAAATTTATATAAGAAACTAATTATTGATCTAATAGTAAGTTATATTTTGTCAAAAAATTATTTAAATTATCTTTATAAATATAAATGCTAGGTAGTTTCGCAAGTAACCCTAGCTCGCAAAAACTAAATACTAAATACTCAAACTAACCTAAAACAAAACCTAATATGACATGACAATTTTAATTTATCGTTAATGTTTTCAATATATATTGGGACAAATGTTCTAGGTGATATGCACACTTTTCCAACCAATACAAGGATGCTGTGTAGTTAATTATTTAATTATTCAAACTAATACAATTAATGGCATCATGATTCAATGTTTCTCTCTCCAACTCCCTTTAATCAATGTACACAAATTGATTAATTAATTTACTACAAAAAACATCCAAGTTTCATTTATCATCATAAAAGATGTGTATCTACTTTCCCATTATTTTAGGTTATGATGTGCAATGGAACCAACTATGAACACCTCACAAAAAATGAATGTCGAGTCATATTATGAGCGTATATCCTTAATTCAATCAAATCTAAGTATTAAGTTGTATGTTCTTTGAGATACACATGCAATAATAATACAATTGCTTTATGTTGTTGCAGATGTCGATCAACTCACTTGAGATCCGCCCAATATGTTATAGTGGATAATATAGAAGAATTAAGATTCTCATTGCTTTTCATTGTGTCACTAGTGGTAAAACTCCATGTTAGATTTATCAAATGTTTTAGGTTGATATTCATTATATTGTGTTTTGCTTTTTGTGTGGCATTTTTTTGTCTTTGGGAAAATAGAAGGCGTAAACGTGTATATATATATATATATCAAATTTAGTAAGCTACTAAACAGAACTTTTTGGACAACTATTAATTTTCATGTAATGTAGCTGGCTATTTGTTGCCTTTCTTGCTTAACTAATGTGCATTTTTGTTGTTGTGTTTCATGGGGTGATCTATATTCAATAGTAGTTACTTTGGGTGTCCCACAAAGAATAAATTATTTCTTCAAGAATAATGGTTCATATTTTTTAGTTTTGGTTGTTGATTTTCTTATATGATAGAACTTCAAATTGTATAATTTCTATATATGTAAGTCTTCGAAACAATTATGTTTAATTTAAACTATAATAAAAATGCATTAAATTACACATTATTATCTTTCATATATCTAACACGCGCATCGCACATGTGTATCATTTAGTTACATTGAAAGACTTCAATGATATTGTCATGTAACAAGAGACACTTAAAGTGTATTTCATGTCGAATCAGTGTTTGACACATAAAAAATAACGATACTTCTACATAATTAAAAGAGACGTTAAAACAATTTTGCGAAGTTTTGAGTTGGAATCTAAACTCAAAGTTAACTTCTTCAAGAGTAAAATGTATGGTATTAATATAGGGGACAAATTTTTGAATATTGTTTTAGCATTTCTATCCTGTTGCGTTCACTCTATTGTGGTCATGTTTCTAGGACTTTTAGTGGGAGCTAACCCAAGAAAGTGTCATTCGTGGAAACCGGTGGTTGAGAAAAATGCAAAAGAAGGCTTTTGATGTGGAAAGGACAACATCTTTCTTTGGGTGAGTGAGTTGTTTTGTTGAATTCGATTTTTAAATAACTTACTTCTATTTTATCTATCTTTCTACAAGGCTTTGCAAAAAAATGTATGGCTCTTCAAAACCCAAGATTTTATGTCATGATGTTATGCAATGTGTTTCCACTGCACTTTTTTTTAAGCATAGATAGTGTTTTTAATCACTGTTTATTTTAGCGCTATTAAAAGTATAGATAACGCTTTTTAAAAATAAAAAATGTTGTATAATGCAACGTATAATAACGCTTTTTAAATATAAGCGTTGTCTAATGACAACTTATAATAGCGCTTCTTGTTATAAAGAACTATAAACGGTCAGCTTATAATAGCGTTTTTTTTAATATAAACGATGTTTAATAATAGCCTATAATTGCATTGTTTTATTATAAATGTTGTCTAATAGTCATTTTTAATAGCGCTTGTTAACAAAGATCACTATCAAAAGATAGCCAATTTAGCGCTTTATTTGTGTAAGCGTTGTGAAAAAATGTTGTTATTTTTAATCGGTTTAAATATGTTTTTGGTTTTTGTAAATATAACAGTTTTTAGTTTTAGTCCTTGTAAAAATTTTTGTTTGGATTTCATCCCTGTAATATCAAAAAAAAAATTATTTTTGGTCTTTAACGTCAAGTGGATGATACAAAAACATTAATTGACAAAAGGATACGTGAACCAAATATTTAAATATGTTTTTGGCCCCTGTAAATATAACGGTTTTCAGTTTTAGTCCCTGAAAAATATTTGTTTTGATTTCATCCATTCAATATCTAAAAACTTTATTTTTGGTCTTTAACGTCAAATGAACGTTACAAAAATGTGATCCGACAAATAGAGGAAAACATGGATCAATCGTATCAATCTAATGAGAATATTAATTTAAATATTAGAATAATTTGTATACTTATTTTTATTTGTTATTTAAATATTGTTTCGGTTAAATTTGTATACTTATTTCTAATAGAATAAGTATACAAATTATTTTTATTTGTTATTTAAATATTGTTTCGGTTAAATTTTTTTAGAATAATTATTTAAATTTATATTCTCATTTGAGTTTGTATACTTATTTTTAATATAATACTTATTTTATTAAAAATAAGTATACAAATTATTTTTATTTGTCATTTAAATATTATTTCGGTTAAATTAGGTTAGAATAATTATTTAAATTTGTATTCCTATTTGAATTTGTATACTTATTTTATTAGAAATAAGTATACAAATTATTTATAGGGACTAAAACTAAAAACTGTTATATTTATAGAGAACAAAAACATATTTAAACATTTTTAATCAAAAGATTCAACCTCCTTCTTATTACACAAAATCACCTTATCATATATAATTTTTTTCCTTCAACGTTTTGGTAAAGTACACACATCAAGGAACATATTTGTATAAAATTATAATGATATCTTAAAATTTCAAAATTATAACATAGGAAAATTTGTATTAATTAATTTGATAATTAATCTCTAATACAAATTCAAAATTACATAATGTTCCTTGTATCTTTTAAAATAAAATTCTTGTTACCTTCATGTTCGAGACATTCCCCCACCATGTTCGAGAACCTATAGTCTTAGTTTCGTGAACCAACTCATATGCAGTCTCGTTATAAACACTACTAATTAAACTAATTGAACATCCAACTAACTTGATAAACAACTCCTTACAATCAAGGATAAAACAATCAATACTAGTCAAACTGATATCTAAGTCAATGTTAGCGCTTTCTAGAAACATGTTGTCGAATATCTTGAGTCTATGTTAACGCTTTTTAGAAATCATTGTCTAAAGACTGTGATTTTTTAAATCAAACATCAACGCACTTTAAAAAAAAATAAGTGTTGTATTATTTCTCAATTCTTGTGTAGTGTTCTAAAGACTCAACTTGGTTGAGAGACATGATATCCATTGTAAATAATTTCGTTGTTGATATATGTTGGTTCTCTAAAAATATTTGTTGTAATGTCGGAAATGGTGAGTTGACCGCGCTTTGGAATGATTGTTGGTGGGGGCCAGTTTGCTAAAAAAGGAATTTCCAACTCTATATCATTTATCTTTCCGTTGAGAATAATGGTTGAGCCAAGAAAGAGATAAATAATTAAAGAGAAAAATAAAATTTAAAATGATTATATAAAGAAAATTATACAATTAGAGTATGATGCACTTTTATATAGAAAGTGGTAGCGATCGAGGTACACTACTCTTGTTGAAATCCTACGGTCTACTTTGAGCTAACTTGAACGGTGCTTCCACAACACTCACTCCAATATAGAATCAAGAATCACATAGAGGAATGAGTCTTAGTAATCTATATAGTTCTGTCGAGAGATAAGTAAAATCTTTGTAAGAATTATTCTTTGTCAGTACTCGAATTCTCTCAAATAATTCGTCTTTAACTGAAACTCATCAACCACTTGAGTTTAATTATTAAGTTTAAGTATATTATATTTGAATTTAAAATTATTTTCTATGTATATTTTACTATGTCTTTTCTACTTAGATATGTTATTTCCAATTTTAAAAACAATTAAATGGTATTTTTGGATTAAAATTTCTTTTGTTACTTTTGGAGCTTATGATATTTAAAATTCAAATAATTCTTAATTTCTTTTTTATTTATTTAAAATGGATATGCAATTCGCTCTAAATAAGCCGTGTATGGTTGGTATTTTGTACGCATTTGGTTTATACTTCAATTAAAAAAATTGATTTTATGTATTAAAGATAAATATTTATTATGTAATTTTTATATTTATTAGTGATAAATATGAGTCTTGTGTTTTTTTTTATATATTAGTGAAAAATATGTCTCGCGTTTGTTAAAATATATCAATGACATAGACTTGTTTTCTGTGCGTTTTAATATTTATCAGTAACAAATATATGTTTCATGATTTTTAATATTTATCAATACAACTATTTGTCTTTTGTTTTTTAATATTCTAGTGAAAAATATTTATTTTGTGTTTTGTTATTTATTTATCAGTGACAAATATATGTCATATTTTTCTTTTATATTTATCAATTATAAATATTTCTCTAAAGTTATTCTATGTATCAATAACAAATATTTGTATTTTATTTTATTATATATATATGTATAGCATTTTTTTTTTGTGTCTTCTCCTATTTTGTTTATCGTCTCCTATATTTCATTCTCTCATGCATCAGTACTATATTTTTCCTTCTCTTTTGCAGTGTTAACCGATCGCTTTTGCAACATTTGCAGTTTTTTTGAAGTGTTTCTGCAACTTTTACAGTTTCATCTGACTAAAAATATATTTAGTGACTTTGTTGTTCTTAAATATATTTAATGACTTGGTTGTTCTTATTTTTTACATCGAAGTCAAATTGGAGAGGGTATTGATGTAATTATCGTAATTGGAAAGTCTAATCTGACTAAAAATGTGTTTAATGATTATTGTCCCCGTTGTATGCATCAACGGTAAAATTGGAGAGGGCAGTGACGTAATATTCCCTGTGGTTAGATTTCTTATATTTATATTTATTTATATTTATTTATAATAAATGAATATGAATTCTTTAACAACATATATCACTATTACTGAAACTAATCCTCGTTGGATGGGAGCTTCCTTTTCACAATTTCAGACAAATTTTTTTTTTTTTTAAACAAATAAATTCATTTTTATTCGATACCTTTCTCTTATAAGAAATAGTTTATTGAGTTGAACTATCATCCAACAAATTAGATTGAGAATCAAATCAAACCAACATGCATACTATTCAACGGTTTGATTTAATTTGATTCGAATTTAGTTAGAAAATATTATATAAGATCAACCAAACAGGCTAATATCTTTTTGATTTAGATATTTTCCTCTTAATTAATATTCCTAGTGTAGTTTCACGGGAAGAATCTTCCTCCCCTGTCATTGTATTTGCAAATTTCTTTGGTGTTTATATTTAAAAATTTTGCGACTTAAAATTTTTATATACATTGAAATATAAGAGATAGAAATAGATCATAACTATGACTTAAAATTTTTATATACATTGAAATATAAGAGATAGAAATAGATCATAACTATGATGTTTGAAAAACTAAAATACTCATTCCTGGAAAAAGATGTTTTTATGTTGAGAGTGGGATTTGAACCCACGCCCTTTCGGACCAGAACCTTAATCTGGCGCCTTAGACCAACGCGGCCATCTCAAATTGTAGGTACTCTTACACGCCGAAACTTATTAAATTAATACAATTTAAGTTTGTCTTAAGCGACTTCAAGCCCGGTTCGACGAGTTTTTCCGGTTCAATCCAGCTTTTGGTCGGTTTAATCACATCATCACCGGTTCACCCACATATCCGAAAACTGTACGCGGGTGGAAGCAAACAATCAAACACCTTCGATACGCCAATTTCATTCTATTAAACTTTTCGCCTCTCTTTCAATTTTCTTCGGATCAATTTACTTTCTACAGTTCAATACTCTACCTGGGTTGTTTCTCTACCTTTTTTCATTTTCACTTAAAAATGGGTTGTAATAATTCACCATTTTTGGAACACCCGATACCAGAAAATACCCTTAAGTTACTCTTTGATGTTTCCAACTCCACTAACTTAGAAAACTCCTTAGAGATTCTAATTCACACTTCAAAATCTGATTCTGGCCGTTCAAAATTAGCTTCCAAAAGGGTTCTCCCTGCAGTTCTTAATATACTTAACTCACAAACCCTTCCTTTTGATCACAATCTTCTATCTTTGTGTTTCAAGCTTCTTAGAAACTTGTGTGCTGGAGAATTTGAAAACCAGAATTTGTTTCTTGAGTTTGATGGGGTTGTTGTTGTTTCGAGGATTTTGATGTCAGAGGCTGGTTCTTTACGCCCTGATCATATGTTGGTTCGTTGGGGTTTGCAGGTTTTGGCAAATGTTTGTTTGGCTGGAAAGCAGCATCAGAAGGCTATTTGGGAAGAGATGTTTCCACTTGGTTTTGTGTCTCTTGCAAGACTTGGAACTAAGGGAATTTGTGATCCATTGTGTATGGTGATTTATACATGTTGTGATGGAAACCATGAATGGTTTGGAGAGCTTTGTAGTGACAGTGGTTTGCCTGTAGTGGCAGAAATTGTGAAAACTGCTTCTTCTGGTTAGTTTGTTGTTTGAGTTTTTTTCTTGTGTACATTTCTTTGTTTGTTTCTTTTATGCTGTTGTGTTGTCTGAGGTCATTCTTATGTTGTAGCTAAATGTGAATCAAGTCTGTCGCATGGTCTGAACTTTTTATCCATTATTCACTTAGTTCCAAATACATCCCAACATTGCCAACTTTATGTCATTATAGTCCATGTATATAGCAACAGAGGGACAGATATGCTTAAATTTTTAAAATCTCAAAAGATATTTTGAAAAATTAATAATGTGGAGGACTAGGTTGATACATTCCTACAATTAAAGATCAAATTGGGTATTTCTTCATTTATTTGCTTCCCTTATCTATTGGTTTATTTATTGTTTTTCATATGTAATACTTCTTCCTCTATATAAAATGGCCTATTTGAAAATTTACATTTTGGCAAAACACAGTGGCATTATGTAATTCTTGTAGACTTTCCTCATGGGAGAATGCTTGTTGTTACTGCTGCTGCACACTGCTTCTATATTTTTCTATGATGTCATGACTTATGAGTTGCTTCTATATTTTGCTATGCTGCCATGACTCATGATGAGTGTCATGTTGGTTTCTTATGATTTTTAAGTTGTAACACTGACTTCTTCTTCAACTGAAACCAGCTAGTTTTGGTGAGGATTGGATAAAACTGCTCCTTTCAAGAATTTGCCTTGAAGAATCTCAGCTGCCTATGTTGTTTCCTAAATTACGGTTTATGGATATTCCCGAGGGTGAAGATATTGATTCAAAAGATTATCAGTTTTCATTTGAACAAGCGTTTCTTCTGCAAATCCTATCGGAAATTTTGAACGAGCGACTCAGAGATGTTATTGTTTCAAAAGATGTTGCATTATTTGTTTATAGAGTATTCAAGAAATCTATTGGGGTTCTTGAGCATGCAGAGAGAGGTAAGTCTGGTCTTCCCAGTAGCTCTGTTGCAGTGGACGCTCTTGGCTACTCGCTTACTATATTGAGAGACATCTGTGCTCATGATAGTGTTAGAGGTAATGCAGAGGGTACAAATGATGTTGTCGATGTGTTATTGTCACATGACATTATTGAGTTGCTTTTGATTCTGCTTGGAGACCTTGAACCTCCAGCAATAATCAGGAAAGGAATCAAACAATCTGAGAATCAAGACGGCGCTAGTTGTTCCTCAAAACCATGCCCTTACAAGGGCTTTAGGAGAGACATAGTTTCACTTATTGGCAATTGTGTGTATAGAAGGAAGCATGCACAAGATGAAATTAGGGGTAGGAATGGAATTCTACTGCTATTGCAGCAGTGTGTTACTGATGAAGATAATCCTTTCCTGAGAGAATGGGGAATATGGTCTGTTAGGAATATGTTGGAGGGCAATGAGGATAATCAAAAGGTAGTTTCTGAATTGCAGTTGCAGGGATCTGCTGATGTGCCTCAAATTTCTGCACTTGGTCTTCGAGTAGAAGTTGATCAGAAAACTAGGCGCGCAAAGCTTGTAAATGTTCCTTGAAATAATACCACTACTTGGTTGTATTATGCGTATGTATGTTATTACATACATTTTTACTTGATCATTATTATTAGTACAATGTCTTTAGTTGGATTTCAGGTTAGGATTTTTTTCCCTTTCCAAATTGAAAATGCTGTTTCTCTTGTCAATGAAAGCTCAGAAGAAAAATCATTAGTTACAATTGAAAATTTTAGATGTCATAATAGTAGTTTGTGTTCCTGTCAATTCTTGAGACAATTTATCAAGCAACCTCGGATGGAACAGGAAAAATAGTTAAAATCAAAGACACATTAATCTCCAAAATATGTTACAGAACATAACATTATCAAATTGGCACCTATGTTGTCATATATATCAATGATATCATACTTGGTAGCTCCATGAATTACAAAACAAATAACATTCCTGGTAATGTTTAGTGTATATACACAAAAACTACACTGACTTTTGAGAAGTTTTTTCTAGGAAAAGTTTGTTTGTATAATAATCAAGAATTTGGTCTGTAGTTTTTTGTGTGTTAAATGTTAATCCTATAAAAGGAAAATGAATAACCTGTGGTGTTTGACTATACACTGTATGTGTTTCTGTAAAACTATCAAGCATTTCAAACTTGTTTAACTTCTATTTGGTAATTTACATACATTTCATCCTAAGGACTAGAAGAATGAGACTGACTCAAATGGTGAGATTCTCCTTCATTGCAAGAAAAGATCCAACAATTTTTCCTCCCACATCAGGGAACTCTTCATGACCGGGAAGCGATCTGACTTTCCCCTTTCGATCAACTTCTACAGGGTATTTTAGTAAATGCCCTCTCATCTCTGTTACATCATTTGCTGCAAATTGTTTCCAGTTGATTTCACCTATTGCTCGAACCCTTCGCACACAATTAAGGCTCTCGGGTTGCAAGAAGCAGTCATCAGTTGTTCCAGTATGTTCTGCCCAAAGTGACATCCTATATCCATGGATCTACATAGCATAGTTCATAAAGAATTGTTATCTGGTTATACACATGTTGATGGATTCAAACTTCAAAACATATATGCAGAAAACCGAAAATCAATCAATTATCATTTTAAAAAGCAGGGAGACACCACTGAAAGTATTGTTTGATTACAATATAAAGAGAATTAATATTAACTTTTATATATAGTTATTGACCATTGCATGGTTATGCATACAAAATCTCACTCAAACTACAGCAAAATAATTGGGATGATCAGTGTTTATATTTATGATGGCAGTGATTTATCCTCTCCATTTAAGCAATGATTTTGAAATATGTAGCACTAACACTTCAAATTAAGGACGTATCCAGTGTCCAACACGTGCTAGCGTTTGACACCACCGCATGTGGTTACATTCAATTACTTCCATTTATCAAATTATTATCGATGTCGACATGCTGGTGTTAGTGCCGTGTCATGTCGGATGTATGTGTTTGTGTCTATGCTTCATAGATGACAGTGAGCTATCCCCCTAACTTGTTGACTCAATTGGCATTAAACGAAGGGTAATTCAAACTGATATAAATTCACATGACTAATAAATATTTAATGATGTTCTGTAACTTCATCTTTTCTGCATGAATGCCACAAGTGAAAAATGAAATTGGTTGTTTAACAAAGAAAAGCAAAATATTAGGGGCCAGTGATGTAAAAAAAATAATGCTCACTTGTCCATGTGGACACGACTGTTTTCTTGCCCATGTATGATGAGGTTGGTATGCTCCCATAGCAATCTCACTGTCCCTTGTTCCTTCCATCGAGCGTTGGTTAATGTTGGCAGATCCAATTATCACATATTCATCATCAACTATCATGCCTTTTGAATGAACATAAATCATGAAACGTCTGCTATTTCTACTAGCTGCCTGGAATGAAAGCACCACCATACAAAAAAATTACCAGCGGATTCACTAAATAGTGATGATTGTATGCCTTGAAAAACAATTTCAAGATTTCATAGTGTCAGGATAATGACACTTGGATAAAGCACTATCTGATGTGTAATAACTTCCTACCTTACCTTCCGAGCATCAAGGAGCAGTCTACATTTTAACATATCAAACAATTATTTGGTAGCTATAATATTTTACTTTCCCAACATATGGATTTTACATGGACTCCTTGTTTCACATAATAGAATTTGTAATATAAGAGAGTTATAATTATACAGTCTCCTCTCTTTTTTTAATAAAAAATCTACACTTCCCTTTCCTGAGAAAAAAGTATTATATTTTTAAAAGATAATATAACATAAATGTGGTGTGAAAGCATATAAACATTGCTTAGGGGAGGGAAGTGTAACTTGTGCATAATATAAATGTGGTATATGGGAGCAGAAATATGTAAATTGGGAAGAGGAGAAGAATAGAAATGGGAGTTTTAGCAACATACTTGTGGACTATTTGCTGGTGGAGGATTTCCTGACACACTGACATTTTCATACATATTTAAGGCCTCTCGATTACCAAGACAGAAAAAGTTCAAATAGTCTTGTGGAGAGAATGCTGCTTCAAGCCCAGCCTCAACCAAAGCCTTGTAAATTGTCTCATACATCATTTGCATTGTCTTATTCTGCAAAAATTAAAAAATAATTCCAGATTAACATATGCATTTTCGAGCAAGTACTACTGAGTGACAGTATAACCTTGCTTTGACATTATGCAGCCAAAAGTTTTGAACAATTAAGCCCTACCACTCATCTGACATGCCAAAAAGATAGTTTATGAATATTTTGAGAGTCCAAATTAATTTTTCTAACATACTTCAAAGTAGTTTGGAAAAGAAAAGTAAGTTATTTTCTTTGTCAAATTATGGTGGTCATAACTTATAAGGATATTTGATGTCAGAGTGAACGATACCAAATGCCATACAATTCAAAAGTTCAATCAAATCCTTGCCAAGTTTTTTACTTTCATATTGGGATTTGAATTTGAACCATACCTGCCAGAATAGAATCCTCTGTGTGGCAGCTCCTGTTGGAACACCTTCTGGCCACATTGGAATCACGATATACACTGCAAACCTCTCATTTGCTTTAATCTTTTCTGCAATCTTTAGAGCAATTTCCATTGGGATTAAATTATTAGCACCTGCCAAAACAGGATTTAGCATAAAAAAGAGATATAAAATAGTTTCATATAGTTTCTTTTATATATTTATTTTATTATTAGGCAAAATACATCCTGCAGTCCTTTAAGTTACATGAAAATATCATATTGGTCCTTTAACTTTTTTTGTAACAAGTTAGTCCTTTATGTTTGTAAACTTTATAATGTTGAACTATTTTTATTCATAACCTCATTTAAAACATTTGTAGTTAGAGATTTTTAAAATTTTACTATTAATTTTGTTATCGATCATATAAAAAACAAAATAAATTTTCATGTGATTCCATGATCTAGATTAAGAGAATTTATCGTTTAATTTCAAGAACCCTAATATGTATCTTACTTGAATTCTCTCTTGTTTAATTATTTTTCTAAAAATTGATTGAAGGTTTATGTTCTTCAGATTACTACAATCAAAACCCCTTAAAAATTACACAAGTTTATTGAAAAAATTGGGAGAGTTTGGGGTTTTAATGTTGCTGGTTTGAAATTAGGATCATCAGTGCAAATATTTACAAATATAAAGGACGAACTTGATACCAAAAGAAAGTTAAAGGACTGACTTGTAAAAAAAAAAAAGATAAAGGACTAATATGTAATTTTCATGTAACTTAAAGTACCGCGGGATATATTTTGCCTTATTATTATTATTAGTTCATCATGTAATTTAGTCTTGGCTCCGTTATATAAATCTTCTGGCTCCTCCCCTGGATTCTGGCTTTGGATTATTTATCCATACCAAAGTTCATATACTTTTACAAAATCTTCAGTATAGCACAAGAAGCACTTGGTGAAGTATAAGCAGCTTTTGTATGCAAAAAGAGAAGCATCATACCAAGATCTTTATGTTGACTCCAATTGTAAGAAGACCCGATGAAATATTGATTCTCTATATAAATGTAATGCTGTGCAGCACGAATAGCCTTCACATATGCGGTATGTATGCTCATGTCGATCAGCACATTCTTTCCACATACAAGGTTCTGTAAATATACAAAAACGTTTTAACTTCTCATACACAAAATGGTTGATGTTTGATGAATCGAAACCAAACACAAGAAAATTTGAAACAAAAAGCTTTTGTTCACCTTGCCAGTTGCCTCTCTTGGATCTTTTGGAAATCTCTTAACAGAGCTTGAATCAATTGAACGAAATATCTATATTCCACAGTAAACAGGAGCAATAATTTTATTTTAGAAAATGACGAAAGAGTTACTTGTAGAAAATAAAAAATATCATTGAGTATTAATTATCTAATTACCTGAACATGCCAAGATTCAGGATCATCGTCACCACTAGGAGTGTCATTAATGCCAATAACATCTGGAATTCTTTCGAGCCTAAGTAAAGCATCATCGTATGAAATTTTCAATTTCTTTATCCCATGTGGTTTTGAAGCTTTTAACCAGCGCTCCTCGAAGTTAGTTAAGACATCATAAGCTGCTGGACCGTCAATTTTAGAATGCAAATCATGCCACGGCTCCCTTGGACAACCACCAGTGTTACCCTGTCATGAAATAGCTCGTATCAACAAATAATTGGACTATTTGCCTTAACAATAATCTGCTTAACCATGATTTAGAATGCTTTAAACCTTATAATGATGTAGCAACACCACACTTCCATCATAAATTAAATTTTTGCAGGAAAATTTTAGAGCTACAATTTTGGGCTGGCGAATAAAAAGTATTATATTATATAATAGGCATAAAATATCACCAGTAGTGCTAGTTTTTTTAGTTCAATCCATGTTAGACTAACAGATACAACAACATATGCCCCCAAAAAATACCTTTGATCTTCCACAAATAAGAATGCAAAAATATTTATTGATTATGCTTTGACTTCCTCTAGAGCTGCTAAAACTTAGATTCATTCATTTTGTTGCTATACTTTCACAAATTATTTCAATAATCCCTTGTTTATCAGATAATTGATGGATAACTGTAATTAGTCTTGATCATGCTACAAAGTGAAGTCTGAAATAAGAGAATACCGTGAAAGTGGGGTTATGATAGTCATCCTTATGTATTGTCTGTAATGTCTTAAAGAGAGGATGCGAAGGAGTATCATATCGCCCATCACATAAATCAAGTCCACCAACAAATGCTACAATTTTTCTTCGGTTATTTCCAGCATCGGCATCCACAATTACAGTTTTCTGATGATGTGTATATATAGTTCCAACTTCCTGACAAAAAAACAAAGAAATTCAATGTAGAACTCTGAAATCAAAACTGTAGAAGTACGTAATAGCATGTCAAGAAATCAAACGTAAGCTAGTAAATATAACAGCTAGGAAAACAAACCTTGTTAAAAATGCTGACACAAGATTATTTAAAAGTTTTACTTTCCTTTACGAATGGAAATTAAGGATATGTTCTAAAAAATACAAACGGTTGAAACATTTTCTGGAAAACCACTTTAGTAAAGAAACACTCTGGAACTAAAGATTTAGGTGCTTCTACACATTCGTAAATGTATACTATTTTGTTGTACAATACAAAAATTACATCCAATGCAATCATTATTCTCCCGGTGATGATACTAAAAGTGCATGATGAATATATTCAATTGCCAAAAATAAATGATAATTTACATGTTTAAATCCCAACAATGCAAGGTTTCAAAGAATGAGCGAATAACAACAAAAACCAACATTTTCAGCAAAATGTGTTGACAATTGAGCATAATTAATAATATATTTCAATTAGTAAAGTAGCTTCGAATCTAACCCTTTGCTTGATCCAGCTATGTCTTTTGCCAGCACTGCGAGGACAAAGCAGCACATGCACTGATGAGTGCTTGAAAAATCTTCTAGTTTCCTCATCATGAGTTGCCATGACCCCATCCTTAATGTATATCCAAAGATCACATAATTAGAACTAAAAGGGAAAATCATAAATAGTACACTTATGTTAATAAAAAACTAAAAGAAGCACTCAATCATATAGATCTTACACGAGATAATGTAAATGGTACTGGTCACATAGGAACCGAACAAGTATTCATGTGGGATAAAAGAACGGATTTGCTAGCTCACTTTTTTTTTCTATTACCAATTACATAAGGGAAATCACAAGTTAAGCGTCATGTTTTTCAAGGCACAATAAACAGTGAGTCCTAGTTTAAGATTTTCACAAGCCAAGTTATAAAATGCCCCAAGTCCAAATGTAAACAGGTTACAGTTCTGAAATAGTTAAGATCATCAAATTTAAAAAAAGAGATTAAAAAAATTTATTGATGATAACATGAAGCAAAGATGAGCACATTGCAGGAACTTGGAAGGATACGTGACAGAAAAAATTGCATTACTTACTGTTTTATAACCCAAAATACTTCTTGATGTAGGATCATCCCAAATAAGGAGAAGCACTCTTACACCCTCCTGTGACTTTGTCCTTAGAAGGTCGCCCAAGGTATAATCTGACGCATAACCGGCATCCCTTACCAACCTAACTTTGTGCCACACTGACCATCCTGTAATATAAATCATACGGCGAGCTTGACTAATGGCATCAAAGATGTCATGCCAACACTTTCCATGCACATAAAACATTCCACTGTCAAGCAACACATTAGGGAGGCTTCCATCTGGAACATGAGCATCTTGATATAGCGTAACAGCTCCACCTTTCCTCAAAGGAAAATAAGTGGCAGGTACACCGATATATTCAGGTCCTGCTCCAACTCCTTGATGATAAAAGCTCAGTTGCTCCATTGGAATGTACTGAATGGATAGGCTCAGTACAGCACCTTGCTTACAAGGCTTCCCATTACTGTTGAGGATAGAGTAAGTTCCTTCAACTTTTGCCCCTGAGTATATTTGTTCCACTGGAATCGCCACAATACCGATGAGCTGTGAACCCACAATATCGCTGTCTTTAACAACAAAGTGCACTTCAGCAGCATTATGTGCAACGGGAACATAGAAGTGTTGCATCCAAACAGGATTTTCACTGTTGCTAATGACAAAAGTCCTTCCAATTACAGCATTTGATACCGAAATTGAAACATAAGGATCACTTGTAATCTTCGTATTCATAGTTCCTTCAATTTTATTGCTCACACTACCAGGTAATTTACCAAACATATCCCCCAATGTTTTGTGGAACAAGTCCATATTTGGAAGATTTTTGGCTTCAAGAACCCATATATCTAAATTTCCATGAAGGAGCAAAACTCTCAATGACCCTTTGCTCTGCGTCGGAACAACCTGCAAGTTCTGACTGTACATCGAGTCATTAAACGAGCTGCCAGAATAATTCGAAAATCTACCAGAGTCCACCCGATTCGGGTAAGACGATCCCCAACCTGAAAAAGAGTTATTAGAATGTCCATAAAAATCCTCCTTCTTCTGTTGCATTTTTGGTACCGAAACCGAATGCATAAGAGGCTGAACTGCAGGAGCAGGAGGCGATGCAGGAGCTGTTGGTTGGTTATTATCAGACAACCTAACATTACTCATTATCTCATCCAAAGGTGGATAAGCAGAAGGCTTTGAATTATTATCACCACTAGTTTGTGGTGATGATACTCCACCACCACCTGGGGAACTACTCGAGGTGTCTTGCCAGTAAGGACCAGAGAAGCTATTATGACGCGAATGTACATCGGGAGGGACTTCATGAGAAGCATAAGGATCATTTTGTTGATAATAATAACGTTGAGATGATGATCCATGTTGGAAACTAGCATGGTGTGAAAGGTAAGGCTGAGGAGGAATATTATGAGTCCTTGGAGGAACATGGTAGGCATAAGAAGGATAAGAAGGTGGGGCTGAAGGGGGTACTAATTGAGGAGGAGGAGGAGGAGGGTATGAATATTCCAAATTGGATGATGGTGATGATGGTGATCTAGGATAAGAATAGTTAAAGGAATGTGAAGAAAAGTAAGGATATGGATAAGGAGCTGAATTTGGAGGTGGATATGGTGGATTAGGGTTAGGGTTAGGGTTAGGGTTAGGGTTAGGGTTGGGGTTAGGGGGATACATATATGGGTTTGGATAACGGTATGGAGAAGATGATGAACCATAATTATTATCCATTAAACACTATTCTCAACCCTTGATGATAGAATAATATATATACTTCAAAAAAAGTGAAAATTAGAATTTTAAATCAAAAGGGTTATAGAAGACATAATCGAATTGGAAGCATAAAGGCAAGAATATATATAATTTAGAATTGAATTGATAGAAAAGAAATTGTACAAGTGAATGAAGGATGATGAAAATTGTGTTTGAGTTTGAATAAAATGAAGGAAGTTAGGTGAAAGATGAGAATTTGATTACCTTATAATTTGAGATGAAGTTTGAAGAAGAAGAAGATTGAGAGAGCGACGAAAGAAGGAAGAAGAAGAAGAAGCGATTCTCTTACAACTCACGCAGTCAGCAGTTGATGACGTGTACAAGATCTCACGTGGAATTTCCCGCATGAACGCTGTATTAAATATTTTACTTTTTATTTTTTTTAGTCAACCATTACCTTTTTTTTAATACATGGAGCGTGCGTGTAATTAACACTAGATAGACACTTATGGTCGAATTTTAAAGTCTTAGATTTCAATCAAATTGTGAAGTTTTGGATCTCGATCTTCAATCTATTAATGACTTTTAATAATTGAGAGATTTTAAATTTGAATTCTGAATGAAAAACTTTTTATTTATTTTTTTATTTTGATTTTGATTTTGGGAAATGGGATTAACAAAAAAATTATTAATACCCCCATTGTCTCTTTTATAAACACAATTTATTTGTATATATATATACATATATAAAGAATAATAGTTACTGAATTTAATGTGCTTTTTTTTTATTATTATTGATATGGTCGGAGAAAGGTAAATATAAACTATTTTATAAGCGTCGGAAAAAGTTTCTACCTTATATTATAATATCGTTTTTTCACTTTAAATTTATTCTATAAAAATGATGTTTATTTTATAAATAAGTATTTCTGAAATATCTTTTATATTTCTTTTGTTCTTACATAATATTTTTTATAAATAAATGTTTAAATTAGTTGAGTTTAAAGAGCTTATCGCGGTCATGACACAATTTAAGACTCGAATAATGAGTGTGTAGGCAATGGTCGGCACTTGATTTTGAATTTTTTTTTAATACTTAATACATTAAAAAATGATGAACAAAAAGAACAAAGATACATTTACATAAGTGTGATTACACACAGAGAGTAAAGAAGAGAGAAATAGATGAAAAATAGAGTTGATTTAAGATATTATTTAGTATAAAAAAAGAGAAGATAATTAGATAAGAGGGAGGTGTTTATTTTGAAAATACTAAAAATGTCCCTAATTAAAAACCCTTCGATCAAAGTTAATTTCATTATTATTTAAATTGATTTAATTAATTTACTAAATAACTTAATTCAATTTCTAATAATTTAATGGATTATGTTAAGTTTAAAAATTTGCGTAGCCACGCAAAAACCATTAACATTATAGAGTGTTGGATCAATATTGATTTTCTTTCTCAACTTTCTTCCGCTCATCTGCGAAGAAACCAAAAGTTGGTGGGTCCCACGAATTTTTGCTCTCTCTTCTGTTTTATAGGGCTATGCCAATATACTTCTTACATCTAAATTCTATATTTGAGAATGTGTTTATAATTTTAATAAATTCAAAGATTATAAAAATAATACATCACATATTTTAAAGAAAATGGTTATTTGTTTTTTTTAATACTATACACGTTGAAAGATATATATAATGTCCCCACTTTTCGAAGTTTATGCGTCCATCCCTATTTTTGTGGGGCATGACTTAATTTCTTATTAATTGAACTTACGTTCATTTGTTTTCCTAATTTTACCCACTAGGAAGCTCTCAGGCTAGTGGCATGAATTGAACTCGTGCCCTTATTTTCAGTTTTAAGTTTTTTTTTTAAATTATCAAATGCATTTGTTACATTTTTTTTGTAAACATACTCCCTTGTTTAAGGGCATTCATAATGCAATTTGGATCAATTATTTGGCAAAATATCATTTTATTTAAATATTAAAATATTTACGATTTAATTCAATTTGAATTACAACTTTAAAAAATATGATATAACCTAGTACGAATCAATGTGAATTAAATTCAATTTTTGATCAAAATTATTATTAGAAAAATATATTTAATATTAATATTATAAAGTTATGTTAAACTAACAACTTTAAAGTAAAATATAACGTAAAATGTATTAAAAAATCAGCATTATAGAATAAAATTGGTCAATTATGTTTGAAACACATGAAAATATATTAAAAATTTAAATGTACTTTTTTAATCCTCTTTATTTTGTCAAATTTTAAATTTTAGCTCTCTAATTTTAAAATTTGAATTTTTGGTTTTCTATTTTGGATTTTTTTTTCCAATATATCCTCTTTTTTCCCTCAGTTTCCCAATATGTCACAGTTTGAAAAAAAATTCTCAATTTGCCCTACTTTTTGAGCTAAACAAGAGGTCACAGCGGGGTGCCACCAGCTGAAGGCATGCAATTTTTGGGCCCAGTGGGAGGTCGCTGGCTGGGGATGCGACCTCCTACTGGGGTGTTTTTTTTGTTTGCCTTTTTCTGGTTTTATATTATTTTAATTAATTAATTAATTATAATTATAATAATAATACATTAATAATAACAATAATAATAATTTAACAAATAATAATAATAATAATTAATAAATAATAATAATTAATTAATTAATTAATTAATTAATGATACATTAATGAATAATAGTAGTGGTTCTAATCCACGACTTACATTGAAGAGCAGGATGAACCGGAAGAACCTCAATAATTAGGTGGACATCAATAATTTAATGTATTTTTTTTATTTTGTTTCATTTTATTTAATGTATTTTCTTTAAAATTTTAATATAATTTTCTATTTTTAATTATTTTTAATTGTCATCATTTATAATAATAATAATATATTATTACTTATTAATGTATTATTATTTATTAATTATTATTATTTATTAATTTACTATTATTATTTAATTAATTAATTATTCTCATTTATCATTAATTAATAATAATAATTATTATCATTTTTATCATTTATAATTAATTAATAATAATAATCATTATTTATTAATATAATAATATTATT
>JBBPBP010000003.1:3671670-3689194 GCA_037974735.1 Cicer chorassanicum
TTGCAATTTTTGCTTGATTTAAGTGCATTTCTTTAGACTTTTTTTTGTACTATTCTTAATTGAAAATACATTTTTTGTGGTTATAATAAATTTTGAGAAAATTATAATTTATTAAATTAAAAATGATACAGAAAAACATTTAAAAAATACACCTAAATTTTATTCTTAACAAAATTGAATTAAAAAACACTGGAGGACACAAGCCCTCGAGGCTTACAACATTTGTCCATCCTTGCACGTGTTATATAAACTATAATAATAACATAAATTAATTACATCTCATTACAAACTCATCAAATCAAAAGCATTTTGTCAAACATTTGGTATAGAACAACTATAATAATTTATTCACATTTTATCATATTTTACAACAACAACGAATTGACATAACAACAACAAAATTACTAATATAAACTATTTTAAACTACAACAACATAAACTAATTATATCTTAGTACATAATTATTACAAATCAAAAACATTTTATCAAATATTTTGACATACAACAACTATAACAACTTAGAAAACATAAACTAATAACAACTATAACAACTTAGAAAGCATAAACTAACAACAACAATATCAACATTTATCCTTAACTACCTATTGAAACTACAACAACTCTAAATTAATTATATATCAAAACAAACTCTTACAAATAAAAAACATAAACACTAAAATAAAAAATATATAAACAAAAAATTTACGTTTTGATGATTAAGAGTGGATGAATCAAAAAGTGATATTTTAGTGTAGATTTGAGGTAAGAAAATGAAATTGAGTTGAATTTGAGAGAAATTGAGGTTTACAGAGTTTTTGATTTGGAAAATATTGTCAATAGGAGAAAGACGCTCTGCCCTATATTAAGGTGTTTACCAGATGCGTAAATCCGGTAACTTAAGTTATCGGACGTCTGAATCCGATAAATTATCGAATTCGATCCTCCAATAAATTAAAGGGTATTTTCAATTTTTTGGAAGATTTGTGAGAGGGGTGGACAACTTTCTTGTACTATAGGTCTCAATTTTAGTCCGTCCAATGGACTATATGATGAATTCATGTTTTAGGTTTGATTAAACTCCTTAATTACAAGTCTGAAAACGACCGAGCTATTTTGGTTAGGCTTGGTTTGTGCGTTGACTCAAACGAAGCTCATTTTCATGAACTTTTTTAAAACTTAAAATAGTTTACTTGTTTAAAATTAGTTTTCAGTTTAATACGATCTCGTTTGTTTTAGGATGGATTATAATAAAAATAAATTTTATAAAATGATAAATAAAAAGTGTTCAAATGAATCATTCCAAACAACGATGAAACAATTAGCTATAAGAAATTATAAATTACCCTTATAATTTTACTAATTTCTTGCACATAACTTTCAACAATAAGGTAAAGTAAAGTGTAACAGCCCGACTCGTAACCATTATCGACACTGTTAGTCATGACCTTCTCGCCCCAATTTCCTTTCAGTAAGAAATAGTGAATTTTTGTCTTCCGTAAGAATTGAAATAGGTACATAAATACCCTTATAATTCTACTAATTTCTTGCACATAACTTTCAACAATAAGGTAAAAGTAAAGTATGATAAAATGAAGTTAAATCCTTCTTATGTCAATAGAAAAATATTTTTTCACTATTGCCATGTTACTGCAATAGGACTTCTAACTTTATATTTGCCAGAAACCCAAATGAGTGACCCAAATGATGAACTATCAATAACTCTTCCTTTCCCAATTCCAAAAAATGTAACTTTATAACTTAATTTTTGACCCAATTTATCAAACTTCAATTTCCTTGGTTCAACACTAACAACAACTCCATTTGGTTGTTCAACTTTGACTTCATAAACACTTTCTGATTTTCCAACATTTGTAACAACTCTCTTATATGTCACACTAGCACTTTTTCCTGTTCTGCTAAAAATAACAGAAAATGAAGGATAGTTCAAGTCACCAACTTGAACAACTTGTTTCATAGAACAATTAAACTTACTTTTCGACAAAATAGCGATCTGCGAAGAAGTAAAATTAAGGCTGCAAAAGTAATTCAAATAGTCATTGGTACTAATATCATAGACTAATCCAGGATCAGAAGCACTTTCAGGATCAACATGTCCTGAACCAAATGCAAAAGGGTTAGCAGAAGTCGAATTATTGTTCGAAGCAAGGTCCGAAATCGGAGCGTTTCGATTGTTCAATGTGTAAGCAGTAGTCATAAGAGATGATTTAATAGCTGCAGGTGACCAATCTTTATGAACTGATTTAATCAATGCTGCTATGCCACTAACATGAGGACAAGACATTGATGTACCTGAAACTATGTTAAATAGGACTCTTCTTTTGTCACTTTTGACCAAACTTGGACTAGTTTTTGATGGCCATGCAGCTAAGATGTTAACACCAGGTGCTGTAACATCTGGTTTGATAACATCTTGTCCTACAATACTTGGTCCTCTTGATGAAAATGCTGCCATAATTGGTGCAGGTTCATTGTACCTTGTTCCTATGAATGAAATTGAAGCTGTTGGTTTTTTAACACTGTTGATGTAGTTTCTTATGATTTTACCAGCTGAAGCACCTAATGAAGTAGCTGGCAAAATGTGAGGATCAGAAAGAAGCTCTTCACCTTGATTTTCTGAGTTAAGTAGTAACATTCCTAATCCACCTGATTTTTTAACTTGTTCACCTTTTTCAGTTCTGCTATTTATACCTCTCTCACAAACAACTATTTTTCCATGAACAAGTTTTGTATCAAGAGACCCTTTTGTGCAAAACATTGCTTCCCTTTTTCTACCTGCTGTTTTTCCATACACAAGTGGCAATAATTGGCTTGTTTGGTTTTTACCTTGATACAAAGATGTGCCTTCAAATGTTTTTGAGTTGCCGAGTTTCACTTTTGTTGGAAATGTTCTGTCAGTGTAGCTGGCAGCAACTGTCATGATCCACGGCGCGCCGTTTCCGACCGTTGATGCAAAAGGGCCTGAGTTGCCTGCTGAGCAAGAAACAAAGACACCATTTTTTGTTGCTCCAAATGAAGCTATAGCAATACTATCATTATAAAAAGGTTTTGGAATACTTCCTAAAGAGAGTGACAAAACATTAACACCATCAGAAACTGCTTGATCCATTGCTGCTAATACATCAGAATTAGCACAGCCAGAAGGCCAACACACTTTATAAGCTGCAATTCTTGAAGTATGCCTCATTCCACTTGCTGAGCCTCTAGCAAGTCCAAAAATGCTTGCATTTTTCACTATATCACCAGCTGCAGTTGAGGCAGTGTGTGTTCCATGTCCTTGAGAGTCTCTAGGCGAAAGATAATCGGTTGTTTCGTTGATTTTCCCGATGAACTTTTCGTAGCCTTTGAAATAGGCTCTTGCACCAATGAGTTTTTTGTTACAATTTGAGGTTGAGAACATAGGGCCTTGTTCACAAATACCTTTCCAATGAGAAGGTATTGGAGAGAAGCCTATATCTTTGAAACTGATGTGTTCTGGCCATATTCCGGAATCAAGTACACCAATGATAACATCAGTGGCCAAATTTGGAGCACTCCATAGTCCTTTTCCATTACTCAGGCCAAGAAAATTTGGTGTATGTGTTGTGTGAAGGGTTGATAGTTCATCAGGTATGGCTGCAAGGAAACCATCAATTTGGTTTAAATGTTTGAGTTGTTTATCAGAAAGTTTGGCTGCAAAACCAAACATGTTGGTTTCGTAGGCGTAAAGAAGCTGAGGTGATAAAATCTCTTCTTCTTCTTCGTCTTCGTCTTTGATCGAAGCTTCGGAAATGTAATCAATGATTGATTGAGACCATGGTTTTGTGATGTCTTGAGAATGAATTGATGATTTGATTTTGGTCTTGTCCATGTGTACTATATATGTTTGTTGCGCCGCGAAAGCTATTGAATTTGTGGCCATAAGAGCTAGGAATAGAAAGATTGTCCTAAAGATCATGATGCCTGCAAAAAAATGAAGAGAAAAACAATTCATGGCTAGTGTTAGGATCTAAATATATGTTGAAGAATCTTCAAATGCAACAAAAATAAAATAGGAAAATGTACTAGTATACCATCTCAAAACTTCTATAGACTATTTTCTTTCCTTCTTTTTAATATTAGAATATAATGTACTTTAGGAATACAAATAATTAAAAAGAAGTTAATTTTGGTTGTTACATGTATAATATACTAGTACATATAAAACAAACTATGCAATGCAATGAGATAAAGAGACAATAGATAGATTGAACTATTGAAGTAGTGTTCATACCTATGCTGGACTGAACACAAGACAAGGTGAAAATGTTTTCAGGATAATGAATGCTAATAAAAACATAACATCAAATCTTATATAAGCTCTAAAAGTGAAGACTTTAATTAAGTTTTTATACATGCTCATTGTTATAAAAGAAAAAGATGTTACCTTCTCTTTACTTTTCTTCTACTTCAAGACTGCATTTCTCAATATATATAGAAAGGGAAATAAGTCTAACTATATATAGAAATATATAAATATATTTTTCCACTCTGTACCTAATTATAGTAATCACTTGTTTTCAGTGTTACTTTTAAAGCACACTTCCTTTTTGAGACACTTTTTTAAGTTATATTCATGACATTGTGAATATATGATTGTTTTGACTAGAGTACACACCTAGAATATTAATTAGAATATACAAGTGTCCCTTGAAGCAGCAATAAAAGGTATGTCATTTGTCAGCAACAAAAAAAAGAGTTATGTCATTCAAAATGTTTGCTGTTTAGAGTTTAATCATCTCTATAACTATCTCCATTTAGAATATAGAAGTTGCACTCTTGTCATTCATTAACTACATGAGTTAGAATTACGACTGAAAGCAAAAAAATTAAATCTCACTTTAAAGTTAGAATTCATTCCGGACAAAAATATAATTTTACTTGTGAATAGCTAAACATGTTAAAATTAAGTTGAAGTTTCTAAAATCATTTTTGTCTCTCATAAAAGTAAATCCAAACATATTAAATTTTGACTTAGTAGTAAACATTTAATCATATATTAAAATCTTGCAGAATAGACTAATCCCTCGCTACTACTAGAAAAATTTGAATTAACAACAAAAAACACATGAAATTTGTCTCTAATTTCGTGATTAAGTGGTTTGAGACTTCAAAATTAAAAACAAATTTTATTTTTCTGTCTCTTATTAAATCGACAATATTCGACAGTTTCTAGTAACAATGTAGTGAAATATGTTTAAACGCCATATTTAGTGTCCAATAATTCCTCATGATTACTATAAAAAAAATTGTGTAAAATGACATTGAGATTTGCCAAAAATAAAAAGAAAATATTGATTATGTTCTTCCTAAATATATATCCAATGCCATAGATTTATGGACATTCATTGTAAGAGTATGGAATGCTAACGGATCAAGGGACTTTCATATGACACAAGAGCTTGCCAATTTATTCTAAGTTAGTTGAATCACGTGGGACAGTTTGTTTCAAATTAAGAGATGTAGGGCCAAAAAGCTTTCAAGACTTGTGGATTGAAGTTTTTGATATCTATCTTCTCATTAAAATGTTCACATTTCTAGGTGTTTATTATTGTTGCCAATGTCATACTAGTGTTCACATTATTTATTTTGGTAAAATAGTGTTACAATATTATTGCCAATGTAATTTATTTTAGCTTTCTAAGTAAGTAAAAATTGTCAGTTATGAGAGAGGCGTTGTTGTTAAGGAACCACCTGTTTGAGACATTCAAGTGTGCACTCATTGAGATTTTGAAACCATATTTGTGCACATACTATGATCATTACACTGTCACTTGTGTTTATATCAAACATTTGCACTTTGAGTCCAATTTAAGAAACTCCTCTGTTCTCTTTTCTCTCTATATGATTTTCTTCATCTCAACTTTTTGAGCCCATAAATGACTTATAAACTTATAATTGTAATTTTCTAGAAATGTAGTATTAGTAAATAGTTAATTTGATAAAAAAAGAAGTTCATTTGGTAATTTCCTTATTGAATACGTGAGTGTATTGAAATTACAAAACTATTTTTGAGTGTGTCTTTGTTAATTTTAGAGACTAAAGTGATTAATAAAATATTTGAGGACTAAATTAACTAATAAAAGACATATTTAAAGTATTTAAATATCCGTTCAACTGATAAATATTGATATTGTTAGGTTGAATGTCTGTATCGGGTTCGAACCTGAGACATCGCAGTTGAGTAAGTTAATTATTGTAGTAACTATATTTTTTAAGAAGAAAAAAAGACATTTAAAAATCAAATTTAACTAAGGAAAGACTCATTTAAAAATGTTGAGTGAAAAACTATTTTAGTCCTTGAGAGTTAAAGAGGATGAATTATTGGTAAAAGTGAAACTCTTATCGGGGTTAAGGTACGTAGAAAGTTTTTTTTTTTTGGTTACTTTGAGAGAAATTTAAAGGAAATTAATGTTTATTTTAATGTTAGAAGAGGTGTTTGTACTTTTTAAATAAATCTTAAGGGAGATTAGTGTAATTTCTCTAGATTTTAATATGTATTTATTTATATTTTATATTTTATTAAATGTATTTATTTCTCTATTTGTATGAGATGTAACATTAATATATTATTTGTTAGTTTTAATTTTTTTTTTAATAATACTCATTTATTTTATTTAATATATTTTGATTATTATTTAGTATCTTTCAAACATAATTGATCAATATTATTTTTTAATATTAATTTTTAATGTATTATATGCTATACTTTATTTCAAATTTATTATTTCAGTGTAATTTTATAATGTCAATACAAACCAAATTTTTTAAATGCATCATACATATTAAAATATTTTGTGTCTGATAACCAATCCAAACTACATTTCTATCAACCACTCCCTTAAAAGATAAAAATGTCATCGAATATAATTAATTGAATTTTATTATATGGGGTACGAGAAAATTTAAATATAGACAGCCTTATCATGTGAAGGGACACAAGATATTTTCACCAATAAATTCCGTGAACATTAATGTATCCCCACTCCAAACTATATTACATCAAGAAATCAAAAGTTTCACTGAATAAATGCTTTTAAGTTTACAATGATTTTATACGTTAAAATTGGATATTGTGATCTTAGTCACAATCTTATTTCAAAATCTTAATTTTGACTGCCCATTGATAAAAACTTGGTTAATATATTGTCTTTTCTTCACTCCATATAGGGTTAACTATAAAGTACAAATTATTTTTGAAGGACATGTTTCTTGTTGAAAGGAGAAATGCATCAATAAATGCTGTATACGGTCCATAAACAATTTTGTTCCCACAACAAGGACGCATTCACACGTTAAAATTGACTTGGTTGTTTGCAATTAATGGATAGTACTCTTTACAAGACATCTTGCAATTTCTATGTTTTTTTTAATCCATAACATTGGGGGGAGGCATTCCCATTGCATTAGAGAGAAGAGTGGTTAGAAATTTGGAAGTTGGAACATGTATGACAAGTCAATCCACATAAGCATTCCTTTCTTAAAGCTGAAATTCTAAGTCCAAGAATTGAACTTCCTTACCCAAGGAGCATAGTTGATAATTATCCATTTTGTTGTGAATATATTTTTCAGAGTATTCGTAGTATATATTATTTTGTTTTGTGGCTACACGTTTTTTCTTACAAGAGATGTCAAAGTTTAGTATCATCAATATTTTTAATGTGTCTTTAAAGCACTTTTTAATAATTCTAAAAGCATGATTTTTGTATTTAAAAAAATATATTTAAATTTATAAGGAGTTTAATATACAATTTTCAAGAAAATAAATTCTACATTTAATTTTTTAATATGTATCATTTGTGTCATTGAGATACATGTTAGCCTATGTCTTCGTAAAATTGTAGAGCAAGGGGCCTAGGGGCCTTAGACTAATATATGTTCGGTCAATGTAAGTAAAGTTTGACTATGAATTAAACTCAAAAATTAACTAAGTCTATCATTGTAAATAAGAAGCACATTAGTAAAACAAGTCTGTTTTTGCAAATTTCTTTTGTATTCATGTGCTTTATTGTTTTATTTTTTGGTTTAAACATGTGTTTAGTCCTAAATTTTATTTTGTCTCTTATATTTTTTTTTCATCCCTGCAAAAATCATATGTCTTCTTCGCTTTTGGTCTTAGCATCAAATTTATGTTAAAAAAGATGATGTGGTATACATACTACATGTCTTCCATTCCATGTAGAATGACAATGTCTCATGACAACACCAGATTGGATTATGGTGACACTTGAAATTGATGGGACACATCAACATCCAATGTACGACTATCACATGGCAGAAATGAAAAGAAAATAAAAAATTATTTTTCAGGAAAATTTCTATCTTATGGATACAATTTTCTTGTAGTTGTTTTTTTTTTTGGTATAAAAAAGGGCCGAAGGTCCAAAGAAGAAATAAAAGAAAACTAAGGAATTAAAAGCTCGTTCCTAAACCTGCAAGTCCCGAAAATATCATAAAAAAGGAGTTGTTTAAGCTCACTGGGATGAGACTCCAAAACAACAAGGTTCCATGAACCAAAATTAAGGCTAAAGTTAGTCAGCATATTCGCACTTCTATTGTCTCCACGCTACGTGTGAGTAAATTGAAAGTGTCAATTCTTCTGGAGAAACTCTTGGATACGTTGAATCAGATGAGGGATGTGCCCTTTGAAATTGCACTTGTTTGTGATCACGTCGATGAACACTTTTGAGTCACTTTCCACAATTAGGTGAAATATATATATTCCCCCATGCTATGACAAGCAACAAATACATGTTCGACATCTCAACTTGAAGGACATCACACGCTCCAATCTTTCGCCTAAAGCCATTGATCCATCTTCTGTCTAAGTTACAAAGTAGCTCGACACACCCTGCAATGTCACCATGCTCCTTGCATGCCCCGTCATAATTAAGCTTCATTCAACCACGTTGAGGCATCTTCCATCCAATGTAGATTGTTTCTCGATTCCGAGGAGAACCCTGAAGATTAGAGTAAGTGCCTTCAGCTAAAATCCTAACAAAATTTTGGATGACATAGGTAGGGTTGGTAGGCTGCTGGAACCCTTCTTCGAAAATTGATTTATTCCACCAATTCCACAAATGCCAACAGGTTATATGAAATTTGATTGTCACCGATTAATGTAGAGATGATTAAAGACCCAATCCCTACAATTAAAAGAGAAAAAAAAGGATTCATTAAATCCAGATGAACAAGTTTGAACCATACCTGTTTTGCAAAATTGCAGTCACAAAGTACATGGAGCGTCAATAGTTGGTAGGATTCGCTCATGTGGGAGATATACCCACCCTCACTTGCTTCTACGATAGTTGGTAGGATTCACTCATGTGCCACCAGTTACATGAAAGTTTAGATTTGCTCACGGTTCTCAACAATTAGATTATAGACCCTTTGCATAGTATAGTGATGGGTACTAGTGCCTCCGCAACCTAAATTGTCCGACCCATCCGCTTCATTGGGAGTTGAGAGAACTATGATCTTGTTTGCAATGTTAGCTGACAAGTTATCAAAAAAGAAATTAAAGTCCCAATTACCCTCATTATCAACCATAACTTTAACAAAAAGAGTAGTGTCAACCAAATACGAATTAGCAACATTGATAAGAGGAATGTTGTTAGGCCTCTATCTGTCCAATTTGCCGCACCACATTCCTTTGAAGTTTTGTCCCAAACCCTTTCAAGAGCTCGTCAAATGAGAGAATCATAAGGTTGAGAGCTAATACAATCACACAGATCATTGTTTCTTTTATATTTACTATGGAAAACATGACACGAAAGATCATCAGACTTAGTATTATGGTTCCAAAGCATCTTCATAAGAAAAAAACCTCATTCATTTGTTGTTGACGATTTTCTTGTAGTTAATCGATAATAAATAAGTATAGTCATTTACAAATTCAAAAAAAATTATAGGGATCATAGTTAATCGACAACAAAATCCACAAAATCATTGAACATATTCAATTTACATATTGAGAAAAGTAAAACAATTACTATTCAATAATGAGTTTAAAGTCAATGATAAATGTATATATTTAGTAAGGGTTCTACCATTGATTTGTGGGCTACTCATTCAAAATATTTTTCTTCTCCCCATCATGATTTAAGTAAAGGTAAAAAAACACTCCTCTCATCTCCACAAATACGTTAATGTATGTAAATTTGTATGTGTATCACTCTCTTATTGTGAAATTTAAATATTCTTCTTACTAAATCAATAAGTTCCTATTCTCTACAAATTTGCAAGATGTATCAATAAGTTTAATCAAAACTCAAACTACAAAAAAATATTGTCTTTAGTCAACTTTCAAAAGAAATTTTAAAACTTTTTGACATCTTCATATAAACATTTCCATCGAAAGCAGTACCTCCATATCACTTAACTATAGCGGCTCGAAATGGGCCCAAGCCTTTATATTTGAATCTATCATAATACCCTACTCTGACCTTACAAATCTGTTATCTTAAGGCTTAAACTATAAGAAAATGTGTGTCAAGAGGATAAAGATTTATAAGGAAATTGAGAATGTGATAGGCACAAATTTCATTATTGTAGAATGATGATAAATTTTCAAATCCAATGGTTGAAGATGGAAATTGAATTTTTTTTTTTAATATATATTTTTTGTTTACGGTTATACTCTCATTCTAATACCCTATTAACCTCTTGGTTTGAGACTCAAGCTTATAGAAACTTCCATGGCACTACAATGCCATCCTCAACTATCAAGGTTACGATCCCCACTTCAGGCCACCTTTCCTCTGCCACCTGAAGCCTCCATCATTTCTCTCTTCTCCGCTCTGTCGTACACTGTCAGTATTTCAAAATAATTTTATGCTTCCAAATCTTAATCATAACTCACTCTCTTATTCAATTATAATCCAAGTGTTCAAAATTTTGTTCATAAAAATTGGACCCAACTTGAAACTTTTTTAAAATTTGTCCATGAGTGGCACATTTGGTAAGAATAACAAATTTACCAAATTAACCTTATCAGGTATTAGTATAATTAACCTTATCGAGTATTAGGGTACTATTCACCATTATTATAGTGTAACATTTGGTAATAATAACAATTTTTACCAAATTAATATTGTCAAGTGTTACGGTAATTATTCTTATCAGTTATTATTGTAATTAACCTATCGAGTATAGTGTACTATCCACCATTATCATGAATGTAAAGTGAGATAAATACAAATAGTATTAATTTGAAGATAAAAAAAAAAAACTGAAAGCAGAAAATGACACTTGTTTTAGGATAATTTTTTTTATTTCTTTCAAATGTTACACTCAAACAATAGGGAGGGAGTAACAACCTTTTTATTTGATAATAAAAATGTAACATTTTGCAAAACAATTGCTGAGTCATAAGATGTTACTACAAATGCAACCTTATGGCTTATAAATAACTATAGGACTCCTAACAATATAACGTGGGCTTCTCCATATAAGAGAACCTGATAGAATTTCCATACTTGCAATAGAATTAACTTTCACAACCACTTCGAAGCTCCTCTTCTGATTGGTTTTATCAAAACTGAGGAAACTAGGCTTCACTGTGATTTCAACTCCTTTTGGTGATCTAACAGTAGCATTGTAGATAGCTGGAATAGGACCTACATTGGTCACTGTTCTTCTAAAAACTACTTCTCTTGTGTCTTTCTTGCTTTCCAAGCTAAGTTGCATGGTTGGATAGTTGATTGCATCATGGCCAAGTCCAGGAAGTAAGGAGGAACAGTTTATAGGAGAACCAACTAGTGCTGATAATTTGGAACCATTGTAACCTTCATGGCATAAGAACTGGATATAACCAAAATCTTCCATGTCATAGACTAAACCAGGGCTCACTGCTCTTGTTGGGTTTAGTTGACCAGAACCAAAGGCAAATTCTGCTTCATTGTTGATTCTTCTGCTCATTGGTTTGGCTTCACAAAGATTGTAAACAAGTTAGTCATCTCAAATTTGTGAGTTATGAGATATTATCGTATTTGGAATTACGGCAAGTTTGATGAAATCACGATATCACCGTGATTTTATAAGAACGTTAAAAGTGTAGCTTTAGTAAAATCACAGTATGATTCGTATGATTCTGCCAAACTCACTGTCATGCTAATCTTCTCTATATTGTTCCAATTTTATCGGATGTCTCCAGAGGGATCCAAACTTAAACTACGATGGAAACAATTCAACTAATAGAAGTGTAAATAATGGTTTGTACAAGTTTTAAAAAAAGTGACAATCATATAAAAATTGTAGAGATTTTTTTTTCAAGATTCTTTTAAGGAAAACATAAGCTAATTTGTGTTTGTTTACGACCATAAAAATCAACTTTTTAATCTTGTTTTGTCATCTATCATAGTCATATTATTTTTTTTAAACTACTCCAAATAGCTTTTCATTATAGTCAGATTTAAGAATTTTTTATTGGGATTAATTTTAAAAGCTTAAACAAACAAGTCAAAAATGCTCTGAAGTGATTTTTTTAATAAAATATAATGAAACAAACATGTTAATCTCACCAGTGGTGATAATTGCAGATCTGATTGCAGCAGGAGTCCAATTGGGATGAAATGACTTGACATATGCTGCTACACCAGCAACATGAGGACATGCCATAGAAGTCCCAGATATTAAAGAAAATTCTGCAAATTGTGTATCCCCTTTCAAACCAGTGAGTGACTTCCTAAGAGTATAAGATGCCAATATGTCAATGCCAGGGGCTGCAATGTCAGGCTGCATCATATCATATAGATTATTATAAAAACATCTTCAGTTCATTAAATACCATCTTTATGGTTACAGTTACAAGTGGAATAGAAAAATATCCATCAGTTATAAAAGTTTGAAAACTTGCAACTAAATATTAATTAGTACCTTGAGAACATTAATGGATCCTGGATTTGGACCTCTAGATGAGAATGAAGCTGCAAATGGAGCTGGAATTTTTTCTTGACGGCTCTTGTATATCACTGCTGATGGTGATCTTAGTTGAACAAGAAATTTTCATGTAAAATTGATGGTATGAGATAATCAAGTAAAAAGATTTATTTTGTAACAAATATTTGGTTTATAAGAGTTAGTATAAATAGCTATTGTTAAATCTCATTAGTCTTTAAAATTTAGAAGTACAAAAAAGAGCATGTTTTTTACCTTGTAGATTGTATATAATTGGTGACAGTTTCACCTATGCTATGATTTACAATAGTAGCAGGAGCCATGGAAATTTGAGCTACATCAGGATAATCGTCATATTCTATTACACTACCAATGCCTCCAATTTCTTGCACATTAGCTTCAGTTCCCCATGATCCTAAGCAGTAAACAAGCTTTCCCTTCACCTTATTTGGAAGTAAGGAGCCTGAGTTGCAGAATCTGTCAATGCATTCAATTGTTCTTTGTTATTTTTGAAACAATATATCAGGTATTATGGAAAACAGAAGGAAAATTACTTAGCATCTTCCTTGCTTTTCGAGTCTTTGGCAGCATCAATCCCATTAATAAGAGGGTACTGGTTTTGTTTTGGATTGAAACAGTTAATTCCTACCCCCTGCATACCAACATAGTTGAATGTACATGTATGTTAAATTCATCATAACAAACAATCCACCTAATGTTAAATTAGTTACTATTAATAGATAATAATAACCATATGACTAACTATTTGGTCTTGCGTTTCATAAAATCCTTGTCAAACTTAAGGTACATAGAATGGATCATACAATGATGTCACATGTTGCATTTCATGCATGCTACAAGTTATTGACATAATCTTTACTAGATTGAAATTTCAATGTTTTTCAACTCACATGTTTATGTTTCATTTTATTAGTCATAGTTGCACATGTCAACCTTGGTTGTGAAATGAAAATTTGATTAATGGAGAGCACTTTTGTTTTATGTAAATATGTGAATGGTAAAAGAATTCAGGGTTAAATATGTTTAGTCTCTATAATTATGTCAAATGTAGTTTTTAGTCTATATACCTACTCTTCTTTCTACAAATTAAAAAATTGCACGTTTTTAGTCTCTAAAAAGAGACTAAAAACATGCAGTTTTTTAATCGGCAGGGATTAAAAAGTGAGTATAGGGACTAAAAACAAAAAATGTAAATTTTATAGGAACTAAAAATATATTTAACACAACAATTTAACTTACAGAAACATTCTTTCCACTTCCTAACTGGACAGTGCTTCTGAAAGCTCTATCAATGCCACTAGCTGCTACTGTTACAATCCATGGTGCAGTATTTGTTACAGATCCCATAGTTGGTCCATCATTTCCAGCTGATGCCACAGTGATTATACCTTTCCTCATGGCATGAAATGCACCAATTGATATTGAATCATGAGCATAATCTGCACTTCCTCCACCTATGGAAATGGATATGACATCCACACCATCATGTATAGCAGCATCAAATGCAGCAAGTATGTCCATGTCCGCGCATCCGTCGAGTGACCAGCAGACTTTGTAAATTGCCAACCTAGCTGATGGCACAGCGCCACGCGCTGTTCCTTCGGCCAAGCCAAATAGACTTGCATTTGTGACTAAATCACCTGCAGCTGTTGATGCGGTATGAGTTCCATGACCGTCAACATCTATAGGCGATAATATGTCGGTCGGATCAGGGTTTCCATCAGCCTTGAAGTATTTAGCTCCTATGATCTTGCTTCAGATTTGCCAGATAGAATTTCCATGCAGAAGGAATACATAAATTAGAGCTTAAGCCATATATTAGGAATTGTTTAGTTTATTGTTCTTTGCATTATATAGATGTTAAACTTTTGTAGTAATTGCATATTTCTTGTTAAACATTTGTAGTTATTATTTTTTTTTTTAAATTAACCCTTCTGAGTACCAAGAATGTAGTGATGCAATGTAAACAAACAAGGCTAATTTACTTATTGCAGCCTGAGAAATTAGCATAGTGGCCACAAGTTCCTTTCCATCTTGCTGGTGGAGGACCTAATCCATCACCCTTGAAGCTTTTTGACTCTGGCGTGATCCCTAAGTCAGCAATATGAAGACAATTTTTGCAATCAAATAATAAAGTTCCATTTGTATAATATCTCATTATTCTCCAAAATGAAGCTGAGAAGAAAGCTAAGATGAACCTGTGTCCAAAAGAGCAACAACAATGTCACGTTCTAGTTTCAATCTTCTCTTAGCAGTCAGAGGCAAACCAATGAAGTTCCATGATCTTGTTGTGTGTAGCTTACGATACCGGTTTTTAAACACTAAAAGTACTTCATCCATGGCTACACATACAGAAAAGAATTTAAAAAAGCAGACATAAAAATTGTTTAAACAAAAATATGAAGCTAGAGAAAAGTGATTCAAACCAGATAACTTATGGGTTTCATCTTCAGACAGTTTTGCAGCAAAAGCATTGAAACTCTTTGTGTAGCTATATACAATGGACTCTTTGGCTTCTTGATAGCTAAGTAAAAACACAAACAGAAAAATACAAATGGCTTCATCCAAAAGAATAACAGAGAAAGAAAGAAACTATATACATAGTTGCATTTGGATTGGTTGATGATCAATAACTTATGACATATTTATAAGTTGTTTTCAGTTAATTTTGATAAGCTCTTCAAGATAACTTATGAAAATAGTTTATAGCTTATATGAAAATAATTTGACCGTATTTTCTTTTTTAATTATAGAAAAAATAATTTATATATAAGTGTTTGATTAAATTATTTATCCAAACAAGTGCATAGTTCGATTATTTTTATACTTGTGCTGGAAGAAGAAAGATAAAGAAATGTTTGAGTGAGTTAATCAGGTTACCTTCCCTTCACAGAAGATAGAACATTTAAATGTGCCTCAATTGCAATGTCTCTGCTTATAGGATGAGTTCCCAAGAAAACAATGTAAGAGTTCTGTAGACAAGTCAAATGATATGCTCAAATATAGAAAACAAAAAGCTTCTTGGAAGCTAGCTGAAAAATTAAAGAAAACAAAAGGTAAATATTTAGCTAATGAGGAATGCAAAGGGAAGAAGAAATTCAATGCCTTTTGCTCAACTCCATTAACTGAAACAATGCTCAACAAGATCATCAGTAATAGAAACCAAAAAAAAGAAAAGGAATTGTTCAGTTTCTGTGTAACCATATTTAGTAGTGATATTTTTGGCTTTTAACATGAAAAAAACTGACTCTAAGTAGAAGCTTATATACCCTTTTGAAAGTTAGCAAATGAAAGCCTATTAGCAACTTGTTTGCTTCTAACATACAAAATGATTAAGGTTTTGGTAAAGGAAGCTTGTAAGAAAGATTAAGAATTTCTGAGTCCTTCTATGTCTATGGTATAAGTCAATGTCACATATGGAGCCTAAGATTGTTTCTTTAAGTGAAACTTACATAACATTTTCATTTTCTATATGTTTTTTGTTATCCTGTCATTAAAAACTCAATTAATGTCATGATCATACAAGAGGCTTATTACATGTGGTCCATGAAGTTTAATTTCTCATCTTGTTATTTAGTAATCTTCTATTTTTATTTAGCTTGAATATTTTTTTAGTAAACCGAAGTTTCCCTGCGTGCACCTGTAGAGACTAATCCCTAAAGGAAACTGAAATCGATTTAAAGGGTAGTTTGGACGATTTTATTAAATGTTGGTGTTAATAAGCATGAAATTCATGCAGAAATGTTGTAGTTATGTGTCTTGAGGAGTTTAAGATTTGCAAACTTATTTGGCATAGACAGACACATGCTAAGGTGATTATAATTAACATGTACCTAAGAAAAATTCTCTAAATTGCATTGTTGATTTTTGTAACACAATTTAGCCAGCAAGAAATGTTGATAATAACCAGCAGAATCATAGAAGTTTTTAATGTTACAATTTAAAAGACACACATCACATCACTATCAAGTATAGTAGAGATATTGCTTTAAAACAAAGAACCCTTGACATTATGAATACCCTATTCCTTGAATTCTAATGCAAGCGTTTAGCCGTACAACAGTGATTACTTTGGCTTAATAATGGGCTTAGCTTAAAAGTATAATAAACCCAAATGAAACACAAATTGGGGTTGATATTTTACTTGAACATAATTTTCTTCTTATCCAAAAGTAATAGAACACAATCTTCTAATTAATCCATTAGTATAATACTGTGAGAGAATACACAAGTGGGATTAAAACATGGCTACAATGTTGATGTGGATAACTCTTATACCAAACTACTACATACCTGCTTACTAAGTCATCATTATGCTTGTTTAGCGATATATAATTACTTCCGTTCATCTAATCGTTCTTTAGCTATTATAGTATTTATAAATGATACGTAAATTAATTAAAAATATATTAGTGAATAAATAATTAATACAAATTAAAAATCAAAGAGGATTTTATAAAAAAAAAAGAAAAAGACTGAAAATTATCAAGAGAGTCTTACGTTTATAATATAATTTCTAATTGAAATAATTTATTGTTATTATAATCACAATGACTCAACCACTTTTTTT
>JBBPBP010000003.1:3689290-3699707 GCA_037974735.1 Cicer chorassanicum
AAAAAGACAAATGCTAACAAGTGTTCTTGAGACACTTGTTAAAGATAAAAATATAAAAACATTCTTTTAAAAATATTTTAAAATTTGTGTCTTTAAATATTTTAAAGTTAAAATTTTACTTTTATCCATAAAAAAATTTTACTTTTGATTTAATAACAAGTGTATGTTAACAAGACCAAAAAAAATTTGGGTATTCTTCACACACAATTATAAAAACTAATCTCTTTAGTCACCGTCTGTCACGATCCAAAAATTAAATGCCGTGACCGGCGCATAAACTATACTCTTAGTCTGACAAGTCTATCAACTAATTTAACAATTTACCAAATAAATAGTTCTGAATAACCATTTCAAAAATATATATAATTTTTCACGAAATTTCGATAGAGTATCCTCTATAATTTCAACATTTCCAGATTTACAAAATCCCTGTTTAAACTTCAAATTCACCCAAATTCAAACAGCACAATCTAAACATTCAGTACATTACCCAAAAGACCATCTAAACTCCAATAGCTGCAAAATACATTATGACTCAACAGACTTTACAAAAAAATGGTCATCGATCAAAGAGGCCTACCAAAACAAAATACGACCGAGATTTGAGCCTACTATCAGCTTGCTACTCAACTGCCTGTGAATCTGAAGAAAAAAAATAAACAACATGAAGGAGTAAGTCACAAAGACTTAGTGAGGAGACAACAATCACCATCAACTAGAAGGGAAATACAAAAAGGCACGAATAACAGTTTTACAATCTTGAGACGATTATGTTATTCACGTAATAAAATCATCTAAATTTATAGTTTAACCGTTCGGATAAAAATATTAAAAATCCAATTAATAGTGAAGAAAAATCAAAATGAATAACATTAAAATCATCATAGAAAATCAAACAAGTAAAAATACTAATTATTGAGAACCAAGAGGCGGCTTCATCTCATTGATAGCCCTTTCCTCCTAAGGGTGCCTTTTCCTTTAGGGGTGGCTCCATCTAACGGATAGCCCTCTCCTCTCAATCCCGCAACGCATCATCACGCATCAATTAGGGAGTTTACATCTCGTTGATAGCCCCCTCCTCCTACAGATAACATTTCACATAGGGCGACTTCATCTAACGAGTAACTCTCCCTAATCAAAACGAGGTAACTAGGTGCATCTAACGCCGTTAAAGATTTAATAATCATAGCAACGATTTCCCAAAACACGTATTTAAATACTTTTAACGCATACATATATCGAATTAATAACATATTATATAATAAAGAACATTAAAATAAATAAATGACGAAGTCGAGATAAAATTTCAAAAGTTGTGTTTCCCAAATTTTTTAAATAAATATTTTAACATATAAAACGAGTAAAATAATAATTATAGCGTAAAAAAAATAAATGACGATACCCGTCGTCAACTCACAACTACGGAGAATCAGTTTGTTCTCCAACAACTCCCAGAGTAGCCGGTAGGACCTCAGCTGACAAATCTGAGTATCAAAAATATTCTTAAGACTTTAGGAAAATTATTCTAAAGTTTAGCTAACTCTAGGAAACCATAAAAATTCATTAAATCTACTCTAAGCACAAAATAAGATTTTGAAACAAAACTACATTTCCTAGAGATTTATTATTAACATAAGAGTTGTGATTTACCTCAAAGAGTCTCAATAACAACTCTCAATAAATGGGTATCCTTCTCCTTCCTTAGAGCTCAAACCCAAACCCAAAAATCTTACCCAAGAACTTGTATACCCTTCCTATGAGTTTAAGATTTAAAGAGACTAACTTGTGATTTTAGGTGAGAAGAAGAAGGAAATGAAAAAAAAAATGGAGAATGGGGTGAAAGTGAGGTAACCGTGAGGGAGAGAAGAATCGGAAAGTGGGGTGGTTGATTTTAATTATTTATTTATATTATTATTATTATTATTATTATTATTATTATTATTATTATTATTATTTTAAAGACACGAGGCGTGTCACCGTCCACATTTGATATTAAGTTCTCCCTCAAAAGTTAATATTTTAAAATATACATGATTTGTAATATATCTATATGTAATATCAACCATTTATTTATTTATTGAGAAATTAACAATTGTTGTTGGACATTTATTTATTTAAAGTTGTGTAATTCATATTTTTAATAGTAAAAATTGAGATTTTACATTTAAAAATTGTTTTTTATTTTCCTTTTTAATTCTTTAACAAATGTCATAAGGACATTTATTAGTATGACCTATATTTATTTATTAATATATGAACGTGTTGTTCACTTTAGAGAATATCCAAAATTTTGATTGTACTAGGAAATATTATTATGTTGTATAAAGAAGAAAAAAAATTATATTATAATGTATTAATACTTTTATGATGAAATATCGTCATGCATTATGTGTATGTGTATATATTTGATTTAATTACAGTTTTAGTCCTCATATTTTTGTCGATTCACGAAATTGGTTCCCTTATTTTAAAAGTCAACAATTTTAGTCTTCAATCTAATTTTTTAACCGAAAAATGATGATGTGAGATGTTTTAAATAATGTGACATACCCGTAGAATGATTAACACCTATGAAATTGTAATAAAACATCATAAAAACTTATATTTCAACTTTGAAATTTTTTCATAATTTTTAATTTACTTAATGAAATATGAATAATTAATGTATCTATATGATTCTATATCATATACGATAATTGTACGTCATGTCATTAAAAATATGTCAAATTATCATTTTTTTAGTTCAAAAATATGAGAGAGGAACCAAAATTGTTTACTTTGAAAATAGAGAGACCTATTTCGTGAATTGGTAACAATAGAGATCAAAACTGCAATTAAACTTTTATATTTTTTGTGTTGTCAAAAGATGAACACAAATTCTACATAATTATTTATAACTAAATTTTCTTTAAAAAGAAAATAAAATTTACGAATATCTACAAATACACACATAAATATCTCAAATTTCAACAAATATTTATGTAGCATATACTCACAAAAATAAATAAAGGATGGATATTATCTTTATCTAACGAGACAAATAAGAGATGACAAATATATGTTTCCTTGCACACACAATACGCTCCTTTCAACAATTTTTCTTATGGTAATTTTAAATCAACAATTTTTTTCTTCTCTTAATTTGGTTGTTTGCAAATTACCAGCTACTTTCTTATTTATGAATATTTTAATAAAAAATTGTCTTTACATATAAATATTATTTTATTTTATTAGATATATTTATTATTGTTTTCCAAATATATTTCTTATTAATATTATTAATTTATCTTAAAATATAAAAAATAAAATTTAACACATTTAGATATAAATATTATTTTAAAAATATTAACTCATAAAATAAACGTATAAATAAATAGTAAAACGAAAAAAAAAAATTATATTTTAACATACCTATACTAACAACACAATTGTTTTTGATATAATAATAACACAGTTTAAAATAAAAATAAAATCAAGTATTCCCCTTTTATTCATCAAATTTAAGAAAAGAGTTTGAAGCAGCACCGTGCAGCTACAGTGCAAACTTAAACCCTATGTCCCTCCTAAAACACTTCACCCGCCAAAATTCACTCACCGTGCTCTTTCTCACGCGCCACCTCTCCTCCGCCACTACCACCACCACATCCAAACTCCACGACCGTTACACTTTCGAACCACCATCTTCCCTCTCCCCCTCTCCCCAAAACCCCAACGAACCTCCAACTAAACCCCACAGAAAACAACCCAAGCCCAAGTATAAACCCCCTTCGTCCCTCGACCGAACCGGGAAAAAACCGGTCCGTTCCACTTTGCCCTTCGATTTCCGGTTCAGCTACACGGAGAGCAGCCAAACGGTGAGGCCTATCGGACTCAGAGAACCTAAATACTCGCCATTTGGACCGGACCGGATCGACCGGGAATGGACCGGAGTTTGCGCCCCGGCAGTGGATCCAAAGGTGAAGGCTTTAGATGGAGAGGAAGATCCGAAATTGGAAGAGGAGAGGAAGAAGAAGAGAGAGTATGTTCAAGGGACGCCGCTTACAAATGCTGAAAGGAAAGCCCTTGTCTTGCAATGTGAAAGAGGCAAAACTAAGCGACAAGTCAATATGGGTATAACAATTCAACAACTTTTTCTTTTGCTTAACTTTATTAGTGTTTCCACCGATGCCACTTACACTCACACGTAGACACCGGTAACAATTTAAGAAAATGAAAGTATTGAGTGTAACTAAGTATAGTGTAGGTTTGTTTGTCAGTCACATTCACCAAAACCACGTTGTCGTAGAAGCTTGGTTTTGGAGATTCTATTAAATTGCAGTGAAAGCAGTACCTAATGCATGATTGAAAATGGAAACGATCAAACCAATCATATGTGTATTGGTGTTAGACATTGATATTTGTTTTACCCCAAACACACTTTCAATCTGAAGGTTCAGTGCTACATGTTTCTTTTTTAGATTATTAAATTTTGGATTGTATATATAGTTTGTTCCGTACACTCACACACACATTCTTGCTGTAGTCGTTCCTTCAAACAACTCTTAATGATTTTAATCATTTGTCACATTGTGATATTTGATTTTGTGGAGAGTTGCGGTCAAATTAAGCTAATGCAGTCTCAATTGCAGTAGCGCGGACCTGAGAAACCTTGATTCCGCAGCCGAGATTGCAGTTGCTGTTCTCTTTTTAATGTATTGATTGTAACCATTCAATTTTGCCGTTTCAATTGTTAAATTGAAAAATTCTTGTCGGAGTAGTTAAGGTTGCAAATTTTAACTGTTGGATTGATGAAATGTCAAATTTAATTATAATTTGTTGTTCATGTCTTCATGATCGTTGTGATAATATGACAGAATTCAGTCGTTGGGTTGATGAAATTTAATTTAATGTATACTACAAGTGTTACTTCTAAGTAAATGGGATCCCCCACTGCATATGTATATGTATATGTGAGGTTTCTGACTCTGTTTTCGTTATTGATTTTTATTTGGTTTGGTTGCAGGGAGGGATGGTTTAACTCATAACATGCTGACTGAAATTCATAACCATTGGAAATATACTGAAGCTGTTAGGATCAAATGCATGGGTGTTCCAACTGTTGATATGAAAAATGTTTGCACCCAGCTTGAGGTTTAAACCAACTATTTATACTCTTTCGATTCAATTCTAAAGTGAATGTTTTTATTATGAATTGATGATCGGTTTGGAGAAAATACTGTATTAGTTGCACCCCTGCTTGGGTTGTGTGTCATTCTTTTGTCTAAACTTATCCAATAACATGAGCATAAGCAATTTTAATGTTCTTGTTGCAGGACAAAACATTTGGAAAGGTCATTTTCCGACATGGGGGTACACTTGTATTATACAGAGGTAGGAATTATAATCCAAGAAAGAGGCCTGTAATTCCTATCATGTTGTGGAAACCTCATGAACCTGTATATCCTAGACTGATTAAGACAACAATTGAAGGCTTAAGTATTGAGGAGACAAAAGAAATGAGGAAGAGAGGATTGGCTGTTCCTGCTTTAACAAAACTTAGTATGCTCGTTATACTTGCTAGTCCAAGTTGCAAGATTATGTTTATAAACTTTATTGACTAAATAATTGAATTGCAGCGAAAAACGGTTATTATGCTTATTTGGTATCCATGGTCAGAGATGCTTTCCTCTCATCTGAATTGGTTCGGATAGACTGCCAGGGTCTCGAGAGGAGTGATTACAAGAAAATTGGCTGCAAACTCAGGGTAAAGATAATTCTCTTTTGCTTTTTGAATTAGGCTATTCTAATAACCAACTTTTCAACATATATACTTTTTAGAAATTAGAATTTATTTTGAAATACTACCTAAACAAGCTAGGTCATTGTTAGAATGAATTCGTGAGGACCAAATGTGATTATAGACCCTCCAGAATATAACAGGCTAAATACTAGGGGAAAAAGAATATACAAGAAACTGGCTAAGAACGTTATTTGTGTGATATGAATAATATGTCTTCAGTTGACTAGAATTGTTTTTTGTTTGCCGGGAGTTGTGAGCAACATGATGCTTTCGGTTGGTTGACAATTGGTATAACATGTTCTGTTTTTCTTTCTCTTTTTGTCCTTGACATTTATCAATTTAGTATATATTCTATTTCTGCCAAATATGGTTTTTGTGTTTATATTCAGAATATGAGGTAGCTAGACCACCATCAGCACCCTGTACCATCCTTCTAATTTATAAGAGTTGGATGGAAGGTCTTCGCACCACTGTCTCATCTGGTTATCATAATAATGGCAATTTACAAGATACCGTCTTTGGTTGACTCAGAAACAGTCTTCATGGCATGTAAAATTTGGCACATACCCTCTTATGGTTTGCTCGTTTATGTATTGCCCAACTTGTGATATTTTGAATACTTTCATCCATCTATTTTAACAGAATATACATATTAAAATTGCCAAAAGTTTAAAGTTAACACTCAATTCACTTTCTGTTTTTTTTCTTGAACAAAACAACAACCAATATAGCAAAATGAGTTAGCATTGGTTCACCAGCTTTTTATAGTTACTCGTGTAATCAATTATCACAGCAGTTTCTTGAGATGAGAAAAACTTCTTCCATGTAACAAGTATCATTGTCAGTCATTTTTCTACCTTTTTTACAAGTGGCCAACGTTGTCAACTACAATTTGACTAAATTGAAGCCTGGTGTAACTTTTTCCCCCCTACCGTGGCTGCCTAATTTGTTCTTAATTTCTTATTGTTATTTGTTGAATTATAGTACAATAAGCAAATTCTAGTCAACACTTCTACTCATTTAATTTTTTAAAAGAAAACAAAAGTTAAACTTCTATGTTTCACCTTTTATTTGAAATTCACATCTCAAAAGCTTGTCTAGAGTAACTATACATTTTGTTGATCACACACAACTAAAAAATTATTGGCCAAATCTGCCTATTTTTTTGTTTTGATGGAGCAAGAGAGAAACATAATAAGAGTTGAGTGTCATATTTTTTTTTAAATATTTTGGCTATTTTAACATGTATATTCCAATGAAAAATAGCACAAGGTGGCTATGTAATAATAACAAAATAATCCACATGATGATAAAATGTCAAATTTCATGACACTGACACATGATGATTGATGAGTGAGTCAAACCAAGGGGGTAAAATTTAAGTTACCCTTTTAGTAATGTGAATAATCATAATTGGGGTAACTGGTAGTGGTAATACAGGAACGGTGGTATACTGGCATTCTTTTCTGCCTTTCAAACATTTTGGACAGATTGCATGATTTCCGGTTTCCATTATCTGTTCCCATGTACTTGGCTCTTTAAGTTGTTGCTTTCTAACTATCCCAAATGCATTGATGCAGGACCTGGTCCCCTGTATCCTGGTGACTTTCGATAAAGAACAAATTGTAGTTTGGAGGGGGAAGGATTATAAGCACTTGAAGGGTGGATACTTTCTTAAAGATCGAGAATCATTTGATGCCGATGATGATGGTGGTGACTTGCTTATGGATGAGGAAGAAGAGCTTAACAACACCAGCTTATGAGACTAATACTGCAGTCAGCTGTGATGATCTAATATAATCTTACTGTTCAAATTGCAGCCTTAAATCAGAAGTTGCAGGAAGATTTGATTGGTGTTCTGGGTGGCTGTCCAAGAGAGAGGAACATTTAAGATAATGTTAATGCTGTGGTTGATGCTGCTATTTGGACGACAGGATATCTCCAAACTATTCTTATCCCATGACTCATTTAGTTTTAAAACTTAAAAGTGGTAAACAATAGCCATTATCAGATTGAAATTGTTTATCAAGATTTGAGTCCATTATCTATTTTGTCACATTCACAATAGCCAATTTGGAAACACTTTTTCACTGTAGGCAAATGTTAGTAGTTAGTTTGTTATTGGGGGGGGAGAAATGTTAGTAATAGGGATTGAACTCTGGACCTTCTGCATATAACTCCTTTGGTGTCTCAACCTAAATCAATGGGTTACTGACACAGCACAACCTAGCTTGTAAGGGATGTCAGTTTTGATAGTTGCTGGTGATTCTTATAGAATTCTTGAGTGGAATTGAGCATTTTGCAGATCAGAGGCACAGTTACAGCTTCTGGGGGTAACCGTTAAAAGTCCAGCACCAAGTTTTCTCTCGTTGCAAACTTGAAGTATATTTGGTCTGGAACAGAATCTTTCTTTACAGCTGTGAGATGAACTCAATATTTAAACTCACATGGGAAGATTTGCTATGAGAAATTAAATTTCGAATATTGTACAAATTATTCCTTGATTAAATTTAGTGCATGTTTGGATTAGCCTCTAAAGTATTCATAATTTTCTTGTGCCATAACCAACGTTCATTTTTTATTGACACCAACATCTTATACTTCCCCCTCAGAAAAACACATCTTATACTTCAATTTGAAAAAACATTTAAATCTATTTCATAAAGTATATTTTGCCTCTTTGGTAGAAAATAATATTCCCATCAACATATTTGACTATTTTTTTGTTTGTTAAAAGGACACATTATATCCATCCATTACATGACTGATTTATGGAGAACTGAACTTTAAAAAGAACAAGAACATCAATTATAGGTGGAAATTATTCTAACCAATCTTACATGTATTAAATATTTTGGCCTTCTACTTACCTCTATAGGTGACCCAAGCTCCATATCTAGGTTCTGTGATTAGGAGTTTAGAACCTCTGTCAAATATTTTGGCCTTCTACAATAAGAATAATTATGGATTTTGGTATGCATATAACTTTATGTTCTTTATGGTTAGTCATAGAGACTATTTCAGGCTTCTGCCTTCTTTAGTGAATACACAAGAGCGTATTTTGATATAAATTAAAGTACTATTTTATAAATTTAAGAGAATAAATTATCAAATTTTAACAAATTAATGTTAGCTCAAAAAACATTTGCTTTTTTTTTTTTCTTTCTAAAGAGACTAAATTGATATTAGAATTAAGAAAAAAGAGAAAAATGTGGTCTATTTTTGTGCAGTGCTTTCCTTTCATATCTGTTAGTTTGTGTACAACTTATTAATTGTGGTTGGAGAAGGTGGGAAAATTACTACTCGGACCCCCTTTTTCCTATTTGCATGCTTTCCATATTTTTTCTCCCAAAAATACCCCACCATTTTTTGTCACTCCCTTGGTTGTTGCCCCAAATTCCCATTACTCCCCAGCCCACATATTAATATTTATTTTTACATATAAGCGAAATTTAAAAGTTAATTTAATGAAAATATAAAATGAATTTATCTTATTCTTAATTTGAAATAGTTATACCTTTTAATATTTTTATTTAGGGTTAAATGTATTTTTGTTTTGGAAAAAGAAACTTCAGTTTTCACCTTTTGAAAATCTGTATTGTTTGTTGTCTCTATTTTGTGATGTACTAGCAGTATGTTGACTATACTTGTGTGTCTACGGGAAGGACATATGGTCATCTAATGCGACAGTCATAAATAGTAATATAGTATTATGTAATGTCATGTTTAGCATGTGATTCCACTGCTCATTAGCTTTCCCTTGAGCCATAAAATAGATTGTACTTAAACTTATCATCGATCCTATAGATACTTTTAGAAGTATAGAAGGTGAGAGGAGGAAAGAATAAATGGAAGACAAACCTTTGGTTGGAGAGTTATGAGGATGTTTTATTTTTCTTTATAATACAAAGGTTCTTTAATTTGGGGGAATTCTAAAAAGGGAATTGCAAAAGGATTTTGCAAAGTTTAGAATTTTTTTTTAAAAAATTCTTTTAATTTTATTTTAATATTTTAAAAATTAAAAATATATTAATGATAATAATTATCTATTATCATTATTTACAAAAAAATTTATCAAAATAAATGAAATATTTTTTTCTCTTTTTTTTTACTCTCCATAGTCCTCCTATATTATATGGCCTCCAACATCACACGACACGACGTGTTTGTTATGGTTGGAATGAGAATGCAAATGATTTAAATTTGTTACTTGTCAAAGTGTCTTATTAAAGGTTGGTTTAGTATGGTTTGTATTTTATTGTGGGTGAGAGTTAAATCGCGATTTTCTTATGTGTTTATTATCTAATTTATCTATTCTAACAACTAAATCAACATTATATTCTTTTAATAATAATAATTTTAAAGTATTTAATATTTTTGTCTAACTTTTTAAAGTTAAATAATTTTTAAAGTATTTAATCTTTTTGTCTAACTTTTTAAAGTTAAATAATTTTTAAAGTATTTCATCTTTTTGTTTAACTTTTTTTTTTAAATTTTTTTTTTAAAGTTTCAAATAAAAAATTAGTCTAAATAACCATTTTCTTTAAAACTAAATATATAAAAAAAAATCTGAAATGTGATGTATCTCTTTTGGAATTTAGTTTAGAATCATCAACATATTTAGATAATCTTTTCGCT
>JBBPBP010000003.1:3706417-3735032 GCA_037974735.1 Cicer chorassanicum
AAGACTAAAAGGAATATGAAGTAAAAGATGAAAGACTTAAATGAATAAGAAAATAAAGAAATAAAACGAAAAAAAAAGAATGTAATGAGACTAAAGTTTATATTGTTTCAAATAATGATATGGATAATTACACCAATACTTTTTGAATGGAGTTTATTCCCTTTATTTCAAACTGAAAATCATGTCTAAGATTTAATCTTCACAAGAGCAAGGATAATTACACCGATATTTTTTCACGACTTCTTCTTACAACTCATTCGACGTCCTTTAATTCACCAACTGACTAATTATGCAAGACAATCTGATATTGATTTTTGGTATACGTAGCACTTCCTTTCACATTTAATTCACTAAACTATTTATGCGAGACAATATGATATTTTTTGGTATATGTAGCACTTCCTTCCACATTTAATTCACCAACTTTAACTATTTATGCGAGACAATATGATATTGATTTTTGGTATATGTAGCACTTTCTTCCACATTTTATTCCATATTAATTTCATTTCTAAAAAATTATTTAAGTAAATTAAATAATAATAAAAAATAACGAATGGATTAAAGTTTAACCAGCAAACTTAAATTTAACAGTCAGAAAATAAGAGAATTTGAATTTTTGGGAAGACAATTCTCATAAATAAAGTTCAAAGGAAACTTGAGGGAATTGAACAATAATTAGAGTTGTATTGTATGTATAGTAAATGAGGTGCGTAACGGCTTTTCTTGATTTACCTCTAGTATATGATGGGTGTTTATTATTCAACCTTTCTTAAAAAGTCGGAGAATCTTAACATATTTACTTATACTTGTGTGAGGGAATGTTATCAAGATTTAGATCGTATCTAAAATATACTATTATTCATTATATATATAAGGATTTTTACCACAAATTAAAATTTCTTCTTAGAGTTGGTTTATGTTAAGAGAAGGAAAATTGTCTACTTTGCAATATTCTCATTGATTTGTTAATCCCTTGGGTGTCTTTCATCTATGTAATTCAAACTTTTTGTAATGGGTTGGAGTATCCTTTGTACTCCCTTGATATATTTTGTTTATAAAAAAAATTCATATTCATTCATTCAAAGAACAATTCCAAAAGAATTACAACGGCAAGAGTGTTTGGATAGTCTCTTCGCCCATAAAAGAAAAATTCTAGGCTTAAAGTCTAACAACACAAGCATCAATAAACATTAGGCATGACAACGGGGCGGGACGGGGGCAGATTTTGCCTCCTTCACCCCCGCACCCGATTAATCGGGGAAAACCCGCACCCGCCCCCGTTTCATAGCGGGTGTAGGATTTAGGCACCCATCCCCGCCCGCAACGGGGTTCGAGTTTCCCCGCCCGCACCCGCACCCTTTCATATATATATATATAAAATTATAAATTTAAAAATCATATCTATTATAAATTAATATAATAAAATAATTGTTATTAGACAATTATAAAATAAAAAAAAAATATTTTCTATAAAGATAAGATTATAATTTTTAATATTAAAAAAATATTAAGTATATTCAATGTGTATATGTATATAAAATTTAAAAATTACATTAATATTACTTGCGGGGCGGGTTCGGGTGCGGGGTGAATATCTTCACCCCCGCACCCGAATTTTAATTTCGGGGAAAATTCGCACCCGCACCCATACCCGGTCATAGCGGGTTTTCCCCGCCCAAATCAAACGGGTTTGGGTGGGTACCCGCGGGTGCGGGTTATATTGCCATCCCTAATAAACATACAATGACTATGAACCAAATTAGTAAAACTAACTATTGTTGCAAGCGAATTTTGACTATAAGTGATCTCAGTAATGTTAATTTCAAACCACCTAATTGAGAGACAAAACATCGGTAGTAACACCATATGGACCTACCCACACTTTATTATCCAAAATAAACCAACTTTGGTGGGACATTCCAACAAACACTCAATGTGCGAATTTACCTTCGAAAACATGGAAAGTCATTCCATCCAAAGAGGTTATTATAAAGATGTTCACTATAACAACAAAATAAAACATAATACCTTCGTTTGGCGGTTTTCGAGAAGAGTGTCCAAGACCATGATCCAATGGAGGGAGGGTGTGTTTTTGATGGTCCTAACCGAGCGATCTACGGAGGTGGTTCTGGTGGGGGCCGATTCACCAAGCTAGGTCCCAAGGAGCTTGAGAATGAAATGATTCTTGAAAAATGAGTTTAATACTGGTGAAGATGGGTTATAACTGTAGGGGTGTTCATGGTGCAAAAACCGAACCGGAGTAGACCACATTAATGGTTTGATTCAGTTATCGAAAACCACTTTTAAATCAAGTTCAGTGCAGTTCTGAACCGGTTAACTAAACTAGTTCAATATTTTGAACAAATTTTTAATTAAAATCAATTTCAAAATAATTATTTGATAAAGAATCTCGAAATTCTTTTGATAAAAAAATATCAATTTTTTTTCAAGAAAAATAAATTTAAAAAATATTCCGATGAAATTTTTTTCCGAAAAGTTAATTTAGAAATTATTGACAAAAATTTTTCGATTTTTTTCAAGAAAAGTTTTTTTCGAGAAAAATAGATATAAAAAATTTCTCGACTAAAAAAGTTTCGATTTTAAATCGAAAATTTTGCAAAAAAAAAAAAGTTTTGATATTTCCTATATTTTTTTTCGAGAAAAATAAATTTTAAAAATTTTGTAAGAATAAAAATCTTAATTGAGGTTAAAAAAAATTTAAAATTGTTAAACTGGTTTTTGAATTAAGTTTGATTAACCGATTTGTTTTAAATATGTGATTCAATTCATGAACCATTTAAATAGTTCAGTTTATTGGGGTGCAGTGCAATCCAATTTATCAATATGATTCAATTAACTATATTTTTGCACACCTCTAATTATGAGCGTGGGGAAAAGAAGGCCACAAAGGATGTTGGAGGAGGAGCCATGGTGAGATGGGATAGTGGAAGTGGTGAACACAAAAAACTAAGTGGTACTTGTTGTCTATTGGGTGTCTGCGTCATTGAGCTCAAAACACAAAAAAGCAAGTAATGAACACTTCAATATCATATTAATGGTATAAAACAAGTAGAAAAAACACGTACACATAAACACAGTCACACGTTTTTAATCATAAACATAAATATCATGGTAAATATGACTTTTAATAATGGAGAGTCTTATGTAAGAGTAACAAGTAACCATAGCAAGTAATAGTGACATGTAAATATATCAAGTTGTTGTTCGTGGAAGTGGTTTGTACTCAGTGCATTGTTTGTTTGGTTTTCCTTCTGTTCTCTCTTAGATGTAGTTTCCCTCGGGGACGTGCAGCTAGGTTGGTGGTGCCCTTCCTAGAGTCCTCTCACTCCTATTTCCAATCATAGTCTTCTATCCCTTTATTTTGTTTCTTTTGTAATTTGAATTTGAATACTTCTGGTACTCCTTGTAATCTTGTGGTTTTGTTTCTAATATAATATAATTTTGCCATTCAAAAAATAAATAAATATCAAGTAGAAACACAAATCAATAACAATTAAGAATAACTAGTGCTAAACTCATTTAGTAACAACATTTCACAAATAATCATGCATTTAATAGCAATAAGTCATATTTCAGACTTAGTAACACTAGTCATAATCACATTTAGTCAACACACATTTTTGCAATGCAATGATATGTTCACTTCTTAGAAACTTCAACACATATTAGCAAACTACTCTAAACATTTATTATGGAGACACAAACTGTGCTACCCGCAAGACAAATAACACATAATAATTGACCATGTGCTCATTGACCGATTAAAATCAATAGCTAAGATTTATAATGAATTTAAATGGTGAAAAAATAAAATATATGGGAACGGAAACCAATTCTACGTCTACTTATATCTTTTTGTATGCGTCATAATACATTTTTTTTCTAAAAAATAATATTTTTATTTCTTTTTCTCACTAATTATTACCAAAGTGTCACTTTTACTTTGTTTTTTATTTTTGAATAATCTTTTAGAAAAAGTTTAACTTTTTATTTTATGTTTCATATACAGATACTTGAAAACATAAAATAATGTGACAAAAATGTGATGATATTATAAATATTAGTCAGTAATTGAAAAAAAAAAGCTTCAAACTAAAACCTAAGTATGTTTTGTTTTTTCAATTTCATTGTCACTTGATACATTTCCATTGTAATGATAAAATATTGCATGTCATTCTTTTCATAAGGTATTTTGGAGATGGGAAAATATAACTATTAAAAACATGAAACAACATTAATAAAATAACAACATAATTAGATTATAAAGATGAAACAACATAAAAATAGGATGATATTTTTTGTCAAGAAAAATGAAATGAATTTTTTACTACCATCAATAAAGATGAAACAGCATAAAAATAGGATCATATTTTTTGTTTTACTTGACATATATCATTTGAGATTATTGTCAAAATGAAAACATATATTTTCTATTTGTTGTATAGAGAAAGAGAGAAGAAGAAACATAAAACAAAACACAACATAGTACATGCACAATAGAAAATGTAAATTTATACTAAATTAAAACTCATTTACATACCATAAAATATTATCCATATGATGAATGTTTACCAAATAGTAAGTACTAATTAAAAACAAATCTCACTTAAAATAATTAGTCTTCCTTGAAGTCTCCACCAAATTTCAAACCCAACAAAGGAGTAACATTTCTTTCTAGTAACCAAATCCACTTAGCCCAAGCCAAACCTTGCGGAGTCGGCCGGACAACGACGGCAGCATGCGTGTGGTGGTCGGTTTGAATGCGTTTTCTCCCTTTCATAAAATTGGGTATCCTTTAGAGCACACTTCAAAGGACATACGTCCACCTTATAAACACTACTAGTGTGTATATCTCTCTTATGTGAACTTCTTCAATGTATTTGTATTTTTTTTAAGATCTTTTCAACATAGTGAGACTAATCCAAAGAAATTATTATTTCTTTTTATCGAGTAATCTTGATTCCAAAGATTACACTGGCTTCTCCGAGATCTTTCATATCAAAGTTTTTACAGAACAATGATTTCACAATATTTACAACATGAATGTTTGAACCAAATATGAGTAGGTCGCTACATAGAGACAAATGATAATGCAAATGTCATTTTCAAATTTGTAATAATTACATTTGTCACTTTCATTCACTTTAAACTCATTCGATATAATCAAGTTATCAAACTTTTCATGTCATTGCTTAGGAGCTTGTTTAAGACCATACAAAGATTTATCTAACTTACGGACCTTGTTTCCTGGTCCATGAATCACAAAATCTTCAAGTTGTTCCATATAGATTTATTTTTCCATGTCACCATTTAAAAAAAATAGTTTTGACATCCATTTGGTTTACCACCAAGTTATGAATAGCAACAAGTGAAATGAGTATCTAATGGATGTAATTCTTGTGACCGATGAAAAAGTGTCGAAGAAATCTATATTTTCTCTTTGTCTAAAACCTTCAGCTACAAGGCGGACCTTGTATTTATCAACTCTTGCAACTAGGAGGCAAGTCTACTAAATAGTTTCTTCTTCAAGATTCATTTACAAACTATCGGTTTACAACTAGGAGACAAGTCTACTAAATGTCAAGTCCGATTAGACTCTAGAGAATCTATATAATCGCTTATAGCTTTTTGCCATAGATCTCATCCATAGCCTATTAAAAGCGTTCTCCCCCTTCACAAAATTGGGTATCCCTTGGGACATACCCCAAAGAACAAGATAGTAAGTTAACACCTCCAAATGTGATCTCGAAAGAGATGTTGCAAGATACCACTCGCTTTTTACCATGTGAAACTAAGGATTACTTAGCAAACAAATTAATTTCATCAAACCCAAAAGAATAAGAGTTGCAAGGAACAACAATAAATTTGTGAAAATAATCAAGCATAGTAAGGTTTCTCAAAAATGCTTTGAATTTCACAAACCCTTTAGAAAGACATTTGTGAAAGCTAGCCATGTTTTCATGCAAGAACCTTTGAAAGACATTGAATATGTTCTTTTATGTTTATTAGTACTTATTTTGAAGAAAGTGCAAGTAAAACAATAATAAATATTTTGATCTAGGATGAGTTAAGTGTAGTAATATTGGGTTAAATGTAACAGCATGCAGGACACAATTGAACGCTACCGTAGGAATAGTAGGAGTGCTCAACCAATGCAAAAATCAGATGAACAAAATATTCAGGTTATTCTTTAACACCCTCCGTATATTTTAATTTATCATATAGAATTGAAATGGAATTAAAATGTATATTAGAATATTATCATGTAACGAATGTTTTATAATATGATCATACATGCTTTTTCTTTCCAAATAATTTTTTCCATGTATTTTTGGAAGAAAAAAAAATGCATCTTCCTTTCTTTTGTTGTCTCTTTTAATTAGCCCTTACTCCCTATTGAACTTTAGTCTCCCTTTAAATGACTCAAATCAAGTGCTTTAATGAAAATGGAGGATTGGAAGTGTTTTTAAGAGAGAATTCACAATTTGTTTAATTATTAATAGTTAAGGACAGAGTCATCTATCCTTAAGTAGCATATACACTTTTAGGAGTTTTCTAGTTAATAAATACACACTTTTAGAGTTCTTCTATATTTAATGTATTATTAAATTTTTACATAGATATTATGATTTCTCTAAATAATTTTTGACTAGATATTAACTCGTGTGAGTCTAAAATCATAATATGGAAATTAAAAATAATGTTGTTTTTGTTTTACAATAGAATATAGTAAAATATTTTTGAATAACTATATATAGACTAGTTTTGTTTTATTTCAAAAGAAAAGTTAAAATCTTGTTGATTAATATAATCCATGCAACATATATTAAAATATGATAATATACGTGTTGTGCAGTAGAATTTAATATATTATTGAGTATAAAATAATAATTTATAAATTGAAAGTAATGTTATTTTTATTTTAGAGTAGAATATACTAAAACATTGATGTGTTAAGAGGTAAATATATTTTTGAATAGCTATATATATAGGTTAATTTTGCTTTATTTCAAAGAAAAAGGTAAAACTTTGTTGACTAATACAATCGATGTAATATTGTTTTCTTTGAAGTGTTCCTTCCAATGATATATTTGTTAAATAATTCAACATTTTCTTATTGTAAAAGTTGTATATTTAACTATAATATGTTATTCATTTCATATGATTTATATTAGTTTAGAAACTTTATATTTTTAAATTTTTTGTACTTTTTGACATTTTCAATTTTAAAAACTAATCATGAAAATTACTTTATGTAAAAAATTAGTTAACATTAGACTAATAAGCTTATATAGTTAAATAGGATAATTCATTTCAATAATAACTTAATAGAGAATAATTGTTTGTAGACCCAAGAATTTAGACACACACATAAAAGAAAAAAGTGGAAAAGTAATAATTAAATAATATATAGTTTTAAAATAATTAAAAGAAATATAATTTTTTGTGTGTGTGATCAAATAGTTTGTCCAAATTCTTGTGTCTACACAAGAGTTGCTTCTTAATAGAACGACTTGTCATTGTGACTCAAAAAATTACTAAATTTAAGTGTGTAAAGATAGAGAAATTTTAGTAAAGAAAACTTTCTTGATAAACTCTAAGTTGTAAAAATGAAATGTAACCTTTTGAAGAACTAATATTGCATATAAGTGTTTGTTTGAAATGGTGGTGACTTTGAAAAATTCATAGCTTTTGTTAAAATCTATCTAGCTCCGTAATTTTGTCAATCCAAACATGTAGTAAATGATAATGTGTGTCTTAGTATGTACTGTATCATTCATTCATATAGTAGTTTGTTAAAAACAATGTTTATAATAGTATTCAAAATATTGCAACAGTTCTTCGCGTATGCAAATATAGCTGATAGATATATGTGGAAGAAACACTACAAAGCAAAATAGAAATTTCTTGAGACTTAAAAGTATTAAATAGTAATAATAATAATAATAATAATAATAATAATATTTAGATAACAAAAATGTTATTTACACAAAACTCTCAAGACAAACGGAAATTTGATACAAAATAATAGTTGGTGCGAAATTTGTATTTAAACTTCAAATATAAATACTATAACTGCAAATAAATTATATATCTAGTCTTTTGGATATGAAGCAATTTCAATTACTTTAACTATTGTTTCATCTAAATAATTAGAATATAAAATGAAACTTTCAAATAACTATTTGTCATGGTCAAGAAATATCCCAAGTTGGTTACCAAAATTTATAGGCAGGAAGAGTTATTGAGGTTTAAGACATAAGAAATTTCAAGTAGTTGATTGTTTTCTTTGTATGAGTTGTTAAAATGAAAAGTTTGATAAGTGATCAGAGTCTTTTAAGTATATTGATTAGAGTTAAAGTTACTAAATGTATGAAATAATTGTATTTGAATTGACAAGTGAAAGGGTTTGCATTGTTTTACATTACATATTGGTTAAACAAAATATATTGGAACCAAAACATGAAAGAATTAGTGAGTTTTAGAAGGTGCCACATCAGAATTTTTGTGAGGTGACAACTTTTGGAATATGTAGGTTATATATTAGATGAGTTGTCGTCAATAGAATTTGGGACTCTGTTTTAATATATTATGGTCTAAATTTTAAATTGTAGTTAACATCGATTCCCTTTTATTTGGAATTGTATTCTCCACGCGAGGTCTTACTCTGAATCTATACAAAGATATATTTAGTGTTAGACATTTATCTATATGTCCTTTAACAACATATTTCAATGGTATCTCAATATAGACATCTTCTTCAATATAATCATGTAGGAATTATAACTTCGCATGAAGTTAATAGATCTTCCACTTCATTTGAGCAGCAAGAGAAATTAATTAACAAATTGTATCCATAAGGACAATAAGTGTATAAACTGTTTTGTAGTCAAATTCATGCTTTTGTTTGTAGCCTTAGCGACGAGTTATATTTTTTATATTTTTGCCTTGACATTATTAATTTTTTAGCTTTGGGTAGAGTTTTAAATTCTCCAATGTTGTTCTTCACAATTGATGTCATGCTCTCTTCATCCACAATTTGTCTTTATGTTTTATAGCTTCAACAAAATATAATATTTTACTGATCTTCCTAAAGACAATAAAACTCTTTGGCGGAAAAAGTAATTTCATTAGTTCTTTCATAAATGTCATGCATGGGTATGTGTATCATCTTCCTTGGTTTTTGGCTTGAACTTTCTTCTAGATAAATATGTGAAGAAGGTGGTGGAGTTGTATCTTGAATGATTGTCACAATCTCTTCATCATCATCTTCTTCTTCTTCTTCTTCTTCTTCTTCTTCTTCTTCTTCAAAATATGACAAAAAATTATATCAGTTGTATCTTCTTGAGCCTCCCAATTTCATGTTGCATCTTTATCAAATTCAACATCACAACTAACGACAACCTTGCCATTGCTAAATTGTACAACTTGTGGCCTTGAAAATGTTAATCATAGCCAACAAAAACATGTTTGATGCCTCACTTTTGAAGTTTGGATTTTTTTTTTCTATGGCACGTGTGCATATGCTAGTCTCCCTAAGGCTTGCAAATGTTTGACACTAGGCTTCCTTCTATTCAATGTTTCTTGAGGGGCTTTGTCTTTTATATTTGAAGTTGGAGAGCAATTAGATAAGTAGATCGCACAAGGGACTATTTTAGCTCAAAGCTCCTTAGCCATCCTTTTGAATTCAAGCATGCATCTCGCCATGTTCAAAGTAGTTCCATTCGTTCTCTCGATTACTTTGTTTGGTTGCAGCAATCTTTGAACTATCAAAGAACGGAAAAATCCATGAGTCACGTAGAATTTATTGAACTTCTTTGAAGGAAATTCATCTCAATACGATCTCAAGGATTTGATTTCACAATCACTCTCTTTCTCTACTAAAGCTTTGAAATTCTTATCGGCAACTAAAACTTCTGATTTTTGCTTTAAAAAATAAACTCAAGTTTTATACTAAAATCATCGATAAATAGTTATAATAGTTACTCTTACTAAACAATGATGGATTGATAAATAGTTGTAATAAACTTGATGTGGCTTCTTGAGCGAAAGTTTTTTCTAGCTTTGTTTCCAAGAAGACAACCTTCTCACTACATTAAGAGCATCAAAGTTTGAGTGCTCAAAACCTCGTATGCCAACGTCAAACTTCATCTTGTACACTCATTTCCAAAATTTTGATTCAATGGTTCTTAGATTCAATATAAACACTCTATTCACGACATAAAAATCTTCACGATTAAATTATTATATTGACATCTAAATTAAAAATGTCTGCTTTCATGAGAATTTCATATCATTTTTTAAAAAAAAATTGACCAAAACTCAAAATATTACTTTTCAATTCAGACACATAGTAAACATCACTCATAAATTTATGGCTCTCATATGTAGAAGAAATTATAATTGTGTATTTTCCTCCAATTTTCACTTTTGGTAAATCTTTACGTTTCCATTCATCTTCTAATTAAGCTCCACATATTTATCCTTCTATGCACACATATGATTCCTCGCATCATTGTTGAAGTACCACAATTTGTTAGCATTTGTCTCTTATTCCATCAGTGTTACCAACAAAATTGACTCTTCACTTCACTATGAGTACTATAATATTCCCAACAACAATGGCAAAATTTAGGACAATAGCATTTAAATTTAGATTTGTCATATCTAATTTCACTTTCATAATAGTCATAACATATTCTTTTCTTCTACAGATAGTTATGGGTGATGATTATCTTCTATTCTCATAGTTTGATTCACCATTGATGTTTCTTACTCTTCGTCTTCCTCATTGTCCACGACGTCGTTGTCGTCTTCCTTATCCATGCCAGTTTTGATTCTTGGATCCTCCATCACACTTCAACGAATTTTAAGTCTTGAAAACTTGTTTTTAATGACTCTTCTTATCTTGGACTTGAAAAGAACATTCCAATTCTTCAATGGACGTTGATTCAAGAACTTTTGATTCTTGAATACACAAATCACAAAATCGAACTTAGGGATCAAAGAACAAAGAATCTTCTCTGCCGCACAAAAATCTTCTATTTTGTCTCATCTTCAATTGATTATCGATTGTTTACACCCTTGAGCAATAATATGAGGCTGATTCGAAATCTCTTATCTTCAAAGCTTCAAAATCCTCCTAAGTGATTGAAGCCTTATCTTCTTCACTTTGTCAATGCCTTAAAGTGATTTGTCTGAAATCTCTCAAGCTTTCTTTGAGCTTATAGCATTGGAAACCTTCTCGAAATAAAATCATCCAAATATTGATGAGTGAGGGTGAGAGCTAGCTGATCTTTCTTCATTGTCCTTTGCCAAAATTTATTCTCAATTTGAGACGATCATCTTGTGGTGCGTCATACTCTTTCTTCACACCCATACATCTTGAAAGTCAAACAATGCTTTCATGCAAAGGCACTATTTTTATAATTCTCTTTTGTAATTAAAAAGAGAACAATGGATAGTAGTATAGTCATGGCTTGCCATCTCTTAACTCTCACAAAACAATCTCTAGATATCACTTTATTGAAGGTTGAAAATTGTTTCTAAGACAAAACTCACATTTTGCTTGACTACCAAATATGAAGTACAAGGGAGTCTCTATATAACCGTAGACACACACATCTATGAGCTTCATAATTTTCTATCTTTACTTCTAGATCTTTACATAGATATTATAATTTCTCTAAACAATTCTAGATTAGTCTAAATTTCAAATTATAATTACTCACACGCAACTCATGATTGATTTTTGTGTGTTTGTATTTATGGAAATATATAGGTCATTTTATGTGTAGAAACTCATTCTCATCTTTTATTCATCGATCTATATATAGAGTAAAATTGTAATACAAAAAGACATCCAAAATCATTAAAAATCCTTAAAATATTCTAAACAGAATTTGAAATATAAATGATATCCTAATGATATTTGATTTTAAATTTTAAAACTAAATCTATATCTAAACAGAATTTCAATTAGTTTTCTAGCTTGTGAGTTGTTGTATTGTTCAAAAACTCTAACCTTATTGGATTCTTGACTCAAACCTTACAATATTAATATTCATTTTAGTTCTTCTTGTTCTAAGCATTGTGGAAGCTCATTTTAGAATCCTAATTTCCTTAAGGCTGAATATATATGTATGACAGAATTTGAAGCAAGAAACAGCAAGTTTGATGAAGAAGATTGAAGTTCTTGAAGCTTCCAAACGGTTCAAGATCTTGAATTCTTCTATTCATTTTCACAAAACAATTTATATATATATATTTCACTGATACCAACAAAATATTGATGACTCAGGAAACTACTGGGAGAAGGTTTGGGATCATGTTCCATGGAAGAACTACAACAGATAGAACAACAGTTGGAAAAGAGTGTAACCACTGTTCGAGCAAGAAAGGTTAGCTTAACAAACCTATTTAATTTTTTACTTGAAATAATATTTTCAACTTAAATAAATATTTTAATATATTCCAACTTTGTATTTTTCAGAATCAGGTTTACAAGAACCAAATTGAGCAACTAAAAGAAAAGGTATATATGTTCTTCATATAGTTGATTATAAGGTGGTTGAACTTTAACCCATCTTGCATTTTATTTTGCAAAATTCCAATGTGATTAGAATATTGAAACTTGTTTGTACAGTGTTTAAAAATAAAAAAAAGAAATTTGAGTGTATAGTTTTTGAGTATCTAACTTTTGTAATTTAAAAGAATTGAGTTTGAATGCATCCCTACTGAAAAATATGAATACTTACTTCATCTGCTTCTTTTTATAAAAGATAATTGAGTTATAATTTAATCAACAAAAATTAATATATTTGATTTATATATATATATGAAACAAATATATCAACTTTTATTAACTCAACGTAAAATTATATTCTATCCGTTGTAAATAATTTTAGAAATCATAATGTAAAGCCCCAAAAGGGCCTTTTGGGTGACTTTTTTATTTTTTTTTTATTTTTCACATTCAAGGCTAGGGCTTTAACATCGAAAAAATATCCAAAAAAGTGTTTTTAAGTTGAAACATAAGTCATATGTGAAGTGGGTATAACTGCTGAGGTACTACATATCATTAAATGACGGTTTGTGGCTAACTGTCAACCGAAACCGTTGTGTTATCTGAAACATTTATGCTATGATGCACAGCCCTGACTAATTTGCTTTATTGTTGATATGTTTCTTTTCATTTCTTTATTGTAGAGAAAGTAAATATTCTTTTTTCTATGTTTTTCAATACAATTCAGGAAAAAGTCCTACTTGCTGAAAATGCCAGGCTCTCTAAACAGGTGAAGCTTGCTATTTTTCTAGAATATGTTTTAGGCTAGGTTTCGGATGGACCAACACAATATATAATCTACTATAGATCAATGCTTAAAAGTTCAGGACGCTCTTCGGTGTCAGTTTAATGAATCAATTTTGATGGACATGTTCGTTTTTCTTTGTTGTTATCAATCATCAATCAAGTCATTTTTTCAATTCTGGCAATTAGGTGGACCATAAACTCTACTTCCAAGAGAAAAAATTTGTCGTCGTTCGAATTTTGTACAATTTTTTAACAAATAGTCCATGACATAGTTTTAAATTACGGTTGCAATTATGCTGCAAACATTTGTATTGCGGAAAAATACAACCGATGCAGTCTAAATTACAGTTGCGACATTGTTGCAAAAACATTAAAATCTCCAATATTACAGACCGCAATTTAAAACCACGGTCCATGATGGAGCACTTTTTATTTTAAAAATTATTTAATTTTTTGTTTGACTAAATTTAGTTATTATATTGAAAACCTAATACTAACTAAAAGTCCAATAATGCAATAGGGGGTGCAGCCACAGCAAACAACAAAAGATCAAAGAGAAAATCAACCCTATGCTGAAAGAAGTCCAAGCTCAGATGTGGTGACTGAATTGTTTATTGGACTACACAGGTTTTAGTTGAAGATAATTTCATTATGCAATGAACATTTGGTTTTACATTCCAATGCAACTAAATGAATGCTTGGCAAAAAGAAAAAGCCTTCTAAATGATCATTTTCAACTAGGCAAAAAAATAGTCTCCTAAATTTTTATTTGCACTGGAACTTGTTCAACTTCAAAACAAACATATCCTTAATCCTTTTGTTATATGCAAGTGTAAATAAGAGGAAAAATCCCAAATGTCGCCAATGTATAACGACAAGTATGTTGATTAATGTGATGGATATATGTTGGGAACAAATGTAGTCAATATTTATTTATTTATTTATTTATTATTATTTTTTTTTTTGACAAAAATTTAGGGGTCATAGTCCACTATATCTCATTGTAATAAGTTTATTAATGAAATATTGCTGAAAAAATTGTTTTATAATATATGAAATTTAATGCAGTGATAAATATATATCCTAGCTACAAAGAAAAAATTATTACTACTAAAGTTTACCAATGTGTTCTACTAATTTTTTCAAGAATTTTATGTATTGAATAAAGTGAACATAATTCTAAGAACCGCATTCTTTGTGGGAAGTGAAGGTATGGCTCCTTTCCCTGTCACTGTGGCAGCACCACAAGCATTTGCAAAATCAATAGCCTCCCTCAATCTTCTCTCATCCTGAAAATCACATAGCAAATAGGACACTCAAGTTATCAATTAAGCTTTGATTTCTCTAGCTGCCATCCATAAATCATGATTAGGTTAAGAAATGTTAGAGACAAAGTTCATGGGCCCTTGGAACATCTTTGCATGGAACTTATTCAAGTTAATAAGCCCAAAACTATGATAGATAAACATATGGTTATAGTTTTTTACTCTCCTTCCTTTTGTTTTCAAAAGTCTCCAAAATATATATTTAAATTGACTAATTTGGTGAGAAGAAACTCTCTAAATCTATTGGCATGCATTTTTATGGGTCCAATATTTACACCCTCAAAGTTATTTTAGAATTACAAATAAAATTTTGAATAAAAAGTGAGTTTCTTCTCCCACTTTTTTTAAAATTCTAAATTTTTTATTCAGATTCACAATCTAAAACATGTTCGAATTGACAAATACGAAAGTATATTTAAACTCAAAAGAAAACATGAGAGAAAAAGAAAAGGTATATTATTGAACATAACACAAAAAAAAGTCTAAAAGTAGTACTTCAAAAACTGTGTTGTTATTTAAAAACGTGGGGTGAGTAAAATAGGTTCCTATATTTCTACTCATTTGTTTATGGATCAAAGTGTATTGTTTCTACCTTCAATGTGATTTTGAATGTACATATATAATAATAAAAAAAACAAACAAACAAATTTTGAAAATACACTTCTCAACAAATTTGGTGATCCAAATATTTTTTTTATACCAATTTTTTTTTAAATATGTATGACTTTTAAGAATATATGGGGTTTGAAAAGTAATCCTTATTGTTATTCATTGATCGTGTTCATAGTAATATCATGTCTCACCAAATTAGGTGCATTCATCCTTTAAAATTTAGAGAGTTTTTTTCTTCTACCCCCAATTCTCAAGGTTTTGAAAATATATGAGTGAAAGAAAAAGCTATTAAAAAGTTATTCCCATTCATTGATAAGAAAAAACACTTTTTACGCTACTGTGTGTTTATAAGCATAAACGTATACCAAGTTGTTTATCTAAGGCCTAAAACCTTTGTCTTAGAGATGTGAGTAGCAAAAACTCATTCACTTTTTTTTTTGTCTTAACATTCACTGTTTTTATCTACTACATTTTTTGAAAATTTGTTTTCGAAAAGATATGCAAAATTGTTTAGAAAATTATGTTCACACAGAAAAATGAGTATAAAAAAATAAAAAAAAATAAAAAGTTTTCATTTTTTATGTCTTTACAAAAACTTAAAATTTTGTTCTAATCGACTAATCTTCACATGTATTTAAAAATATTAGTGGTTAGAGAAAAAACACTTCAACAAATATATATTTAAAAATAAACTTATGAAAGATATAGTTGTAGTTAAAAAACCCTAGTATGTTAGTTTTTGGTGAAAAAAAAACCTAGTATTAATGCCAGCTGATCCATTGGCAGTCTGGCTCTAAAGGTGGACCACATATACCCTAAAAAGAACAATATTTAAATAGTAGTAATGATGTCACCTTATAAATGTGTTTATTTGCAGCCATGATGCTCAAAAATCCACCAATAAAAGAATCACCGGCTCCAGTTGTATCAATTGCTTCCACCTCAAAACCAAAAACCCAACCTTTAAAGTCCTGACAAAAAATAAAAGACGTTAAAAGTTTTGAGTTTTTTTTCCAGTATATCCCCTTTTATTTTACACTTTTTTCAATCTGTCACATTTTGAAAAAAAATTTTAATTTGCCCTACTTTTTAAACTAAACAGGAGGTCACATTCGGGGTGCGACCAGCTAAAGTGCTGAAATTTTTTAGCCCAACGGGAGGTCGCATTGGGTTTTTTTTTTTGTCTTTTTCTGGTTTTATGTTATTTTAATTAATTAATTAAATATAATAATAATAATAATACATTAATAATTACATTAATAATATTATTATTATTGTTATTATTATTAATATATTATTATTATTATTGTTATCATTATTATTAATGTATTATTATTTATTAATTTTTATTATTATTATTTGTTAAATTATTATTATTATTGTTATTATTATTAATGTATTATTATTATTATTATAATTAATTAATGAATTAAAATAACATAAAATCAGAAAAAGACAAAAAAAAAAGAACACCCCAATAGGAGGTCGCACCCCCAGCAAGCGACCTCCCACTGGGCCCAAAAATTTCAGCCCTTTAGCTGGTCGCACCTCCCATGCGACCTCTTGTTTAGCCCAAAAAGTAGGGCAGATTGGGAAAGTGAGAAAAAAAATGGGATATATTGGAAAAAAAAAATCCAAAAGCTTTAGTCACATTTGTATTAGAAAACTTTATCTATTATCCACTAATTTATACTTCTACTTTTATATTTTATTTAAATTATTTATTTTATCTTTTTATTTTCTTAAAAAAAATAACAAAGTTATTTCTTACTTTATCAAATTCAACTTGAGTTCTGAATAATTCAATTTAAATTTATTGAAACATAAAAATATTTAAAAAAATTTAAACTGTATTTCTGAAAGAAAAAAAATTTAAATTTTCTGAAAACAAAAATATTTCAAAAGTTTTATAGTTTACATCTTTTTGAAATAATGGTACAATTGGATTTTGATTAAAAAATAAGAGTATGGGTATAACTTGGTGGGTATTCGAGTAAAATTTTCACTTGATTAAACATAAAAAAAGTTTTCTACAAGCCACCCATTCAGCTGTACCTGTCACCCTCCCAAGATACATGAAAAGACAATTTATCCCTTTTAACTAAATTTAATACCTCGAACTTTTTTTACCTCCCACTTTTTTGCCCCCACAATTCCGAAAATCTAGTCAAATTCCAGCAATTTCGAATCTTTCAAATTTTGAAACGTAATTTTTATTTTTATTTTTTTAAATATTTTCGAAACTTTCGAATGAGTTGAAACTTAAGGAATGATAAATTTCCAAAATTTTCGAATCTTTCGAACAATCTGAAATTTTTGAAATAGGATACATCTAGGAATTTCGAAACTTTCGAACAATCTAAATGAATGAAGCAAACTGTCCATCAGTATATCGTAGGCATGGCAACGGGGCGGATTTTGCCTCCTCCACCCCCACACCCGACTAATCGGGGAAAACCCGCCCCAGCCCCCCGTTTCATATCGGGTGTAGAATTTAGGCCCCCAGCCCCGCCCGCAACGGGGTTGGGGTTTCTCTGCCCACACTCGCACCCATTCATATATATATATATATATATATATATATATATATATATATATATATATATAAATCATATCTATTATAATTAATATAATAAAATAATTGTTATTAGACAATTATAAAATAAAAAATATTTTCTATAGAGATAAGATTATAATTTTTAATATTTAAAAAAATATTAAGTATATTCAATATGTATATGTATATAAAATTTAAAAATTACATTAATATTATTTGCGGGGCGGGTTCGAGGTGGATATCACTACCTCCAAACCCGTCCCCGCCCACGAATTTTAATTTCTCCGTACTCGCACCCGCACCCAATCAAAGCGGGTTTGGGTGGGTACCCGCGGGTGCAGGTTATATTGTCATCCCTAGTATATCGTTGTAGACTCTCCAAATTTAAAATTTTTCAAACTTTCTAAATTTTGAAACTTTATCCTGATTTCGAAAAATATGGTTTTTAAAAATTTCGAAAAATTGATTATTTCGAAACTTTGAAACTTCCAAAAATGTCAGTTTTATATTTAATTAAAAGGATAAAATTATCTGATCATATGTTTTGGAGGGTGGCAGGTACAGCTGGGGGTGGCTGATAGAAAACTCACATAAAAAAGATAACCGGCTAGGCCCATAAATTTTTATTTTACAAGCCCAATAACATTGCTCTGAATTTTGGCACTGCTTGTGCTTTAATTCAGTTGCATAGTTAATAAAGTTCATACAATTATCATGAAATAAATAGTAGGGCGACATGCTTGTAGTTGTTATTATGAACTAGATGCTAACCTGCGCGTTGCGTGGGTATATTTTAATTTATTTAATTTAAGTGGATTTTTTAAAAAATCAATATGAAGTTTTATGTTTCAATTGTCAAATAATTATTGATATAGTAGTTATATCAATAATATATATTCATTTTTATCAATGTAATTTATAGAAGAGAAATATCCAACAATAAAATGCGGGTAGATTTTAATTTATTTAATTTAAGTGGATTTTTAAAACAATCAATATGAAGTTTTATGTTCTAATTGTCAAATGATTATTGATATAGTAGTTATATCAATAATATACATTCAATTTTATCAATGTAATTTATAGAAGAGAAGTACCAACAATAAAAGACACATATAAATAGTCGAAATATATTTTAGAGGTAACTAAGAGAGACATAAGTACTCTGAATTCAGAAGAAGTTGAAGAAACTTCTCATCTTGTTAAGTTCAATATTATATATTATGAAAAGATGTGAAGTTGATTGATGTAAAAAAAGTATTGAGTAGTAATGTGGAATTAAGCTGAAAGATGTTGGGAAAATGTTATGAAATAATAATGTGAGACTAATTTATAAAATTTTGAGTAGACGTTATGAAATAATATTTAAATAGGAGATATACTATAAGAGAGTGGATGAGAAACTCTCTATGAAGACGTACACGTCATCCTTTTGACTGACGTAGGAAATATTTGCATACGTAGAAGAAATTGTATGAGGTGGCAGCAGAGTCTGTTTTAAATATATATAATAGATAAAAATCATGACAAAAATTTGTTTATGGATCAAACCTTTGTGTAGTATCTACAACCCTTTGCTCCTTCCGCGACCATCAAAAGTTTGAGATTGTAATGGAATAATTTTTTCATGATTATGTTGTCATCGTAAGGATCGCCACCTTCTGTCAATATTCGAACTTCTTCCACATTTACCTACAATTACCAAAATGACCTTATAATTTGTGTTGACACTAATATGCCTAAATATTTTTTAAAAATCGAATTAGATTTATATTTAAATATATTTTAAATTTAAAATACAATATCATTAGAATATATGATTTATATTTCTATTTAGAATATTCTTAAAATGTGTTAGTTATTTTTTTCTTATTTCCTTATTTAAGGATATGATTTAAAAAAAAAAATTCTCTATAGAACATAATGTTTAACATAACAATACCGACATTTGTCAATTGAATTATAAACTGATTTAAAAATATGTTACTAAGATATAATATAGAAATATGTTATTGTATTGCAATCTAACTCTAGATATAGAACGATGAATAAATATTTATGACATGAAACTTCTCCTTATCAAATATATCACATATAATTCCACTTTCGAAAAACCAACGATTTGATCCTTGAATGAATGTACAATATTAGTTTTTGACACCAAATTTATTATATAATTTCAAATTTTTGGCATCAATGGTCCTTTTTGAAGGGCAGTTTGAAAATTAGATTAACAATGAAGGATCATTTTGAAATATTTATTATGATAAAACACTTGTATTTTTAGAGGGTCCAAATAAGAATTTACACACAGAAAACATGTACCTTAATAATGTCTGCATAGTTCCAAATACTCACGATGCTTTCTCTAGCCGCCTCTCTTGATGACCATAGTGGCAATGTTATATTTGGGGCAAAAGAAAGTGTAATGCCACTCATTTTGGCATAATCCATTGCTGCAATCTGAGCTGATCTAGAAGGCTCCTTAATTAAGCTAACTGAACCATAATGAAATATTGTAGCCTGCATGGCATTAGATACTTAATGAAAAATATTTTTGTTCTATAGGTGGTTCACAATACACTATTGTTTAAAAATTACTCGAAATTGTAATGACAGTCAATAATGTTTAAGAGGTAAAGATTTACGGTGTTCTTCGTTGTTATATCTTTGATGGTGACTTGATCGATCTTGGTTGAATAAAAACAAGGAAAATCGAATTTTAATTGAGTTTTGAGGCACACATTTGTTTTTCTTTATTTTTGTCAAAATAGTACTGAACAAGAATCTTTCTCAACTATGAGAACATACAGTAAATATCTATTTTCAAAAGATGATGTCAATTGCCATTGAGGTTTCACACGATTTTTAATTGTCAACTCAATGCGAGACTACTAATCAAGTAATCAACCGTAGAATTTAACGTAATTTTAAACCAACTTGTGGAAAAAATATCATAACCTTTGATTGAAATCAAAATATATTATCTAATCTAAAATTAAATTTCAAAATTTAGAAAACATGAATGGTACAACAATAATATTTGAAAGATGGACGGATGTTATGGTGAACCACTTTCAAATGTAGTTCACCATAAACATGTGTTTATGGTCACCTAAACTTTAATGATGATCAACGATATTTTTCGGAAGTATAAGTTAACTATTTTTCTGTACCTTTACAACTGAGATAATTACTCAATCGATGTAAATTCGATAAAAATAATTAAGGGAAAATGAATGTATACTCCTCAAAACTCAACTTGTCAAACCGACGTCAATCAAGTTAATGTTTTAGTCGTAAAAGTGAAGATACTTATTTTTACTTTTGAAGAGTTATAGTTTTAGGAAACTTTTAAGCATAGCATAAATGATGTGATGCTATTGGTGAAACATGATGAAATTTTGTCTATCCATATACTTTTAAATTTTAATACAAGTAGCTATTACCTTCTTTATGAGGCTCATATTAATTTCTTCTGGACGAAGAAGTATGTCAGCACTTGGATTTCTATAAAAGATGAATTGAGGTTCCCCATCACTCCTAAGTGAATAAAATGACAATGCTGTCCTTGCATGTTCATCAAAGAGCAAGCCAGAATTGTCAACACCATTTTGTTTCAGAATATCAGATAACATATAGCCGAATTCGTCATTTCCCACCTACTATCCAAACATTACAAACATTGTGGTCAGGCGAAAGGACTAAGCTACATTATAAATATCAAAGGAACAATATGTTCCACATGCATTAAGTTTTATTTCATGTGGACATAGAGAGTATCATTTGATTGATTTGAAATCAAACGGTCTAAATTTTGAAAGAGATTATAACTTTTTTTTATAAAAAATTTAATTTTAAAATTTGAACCGTTTATTCATTTTGATAGGTACAATTCAAATTGGATTAGCCCTTTAAATTGAAGTGTCAGTCTAGGAATGTTTATGGTACAAAAACTGCATTGGATTGGATCACATTAATGGTTTGGTTCGGTTTTTAAATAGGCATTGCAACGGGGCGGGGCCGGATTTTACCTCCTCCACCCCCGCACCCGACTGGTCGGGGAAAACCCGCACCGCCCCCTTTTCATAGCGGGTGTAGTATTTAGACCCCCATCCCCGCCTGCAACGGGGTTCGGGTTTCCCGCCCACACCCGCACCCATTCATATATATATAAAATTATAAATTTAAAAATTATATCTATTATAATTAATATAATGAAATAATTGTTATTAGACAATTATAAAATAAAAAAAAAATATTTTCTATAGAGATAAGTTTATAATTTTTAATATTTTAAAAAATATTAAGTATATTCAATTTGTATATGTATATAAAATTTAAAAATTACATTAATATTACTTGCGGGGCGGGTTCGGGTGCGGGGTGGATATCACCACCCCAAACACGTCCCCGCACACGAATTTTAATTGCGGGGAAAATCCACACCCGCACCCGCACCCAATCAAAGCGGATTTTCCCCGCCCAAATCAAGCGGGTGCGGGCTATATTGTCATCCCTATTTTTAAAAACCGCTTTCGAATCAAGTTTAGTGCAGTTCTGAACCGGTTTGAAACTAGTTTATAAATATAAATCAGTTTAATATTTTTGAACAAATTTTAAGTTGAAATCGATTTTGAACAAGTTATTTGGGAAAAGAATTTTGAAATTCTTTTGACAAAAACAATTCGATTTTTTTCGAGAAAACAAATTTCGATTACGTTTTGAAAATAAATTTCAAAATTCTTTTGACAATTTTTTTTTATTTTTTTCGAGAAAAATATATATAAAAATTCTCAATAAAAAAAATTCGAAAATTTTCTGAAGAAAAATATATTTTCAATTTTTTTTTCTAAAAATTTTCCAAAAAAAGAAATGATTTAAGTTTTTTTTTTTGAAAAATTAACTTTTCTATATTTTTTCGAGAAAAATAAATTTTGAAAATTTTCTAAGAAAAAAAATCTTAATTTAGTTTTAAAATTGTTAAACTAGTTTTTAAATTAATTTGGTTAACCGGTTTGTTTTAAATATATGGTGCAATTCATGAACTATTTTATTTGTTTGGTTTTTTTTAGTGGAATGCAATTTAATTTATCAATATGACCTAATTAACCATATATTTTGCACACTCCTACATCTTATACATGTAACATAAAATATGCTTAAGATTTTGTAATTTCAAAAATCATTAGAGAATAGATTGATAAACTATGGAGACAACATATTTAACATAAATATATTTTTAGTTTATATATAACTACGACATTTTAAATTTACTTTCTATTAAAAAAAATTATTTATTTTTAATCTTCATCGATGTATATGATAACATTAGTCATGTAATAGCGTATTAAATAAAAAATACTTATTTTTAATCTTCATCAAAACATATAATAACATGAAATGTATAATAACATGTGTTAATGCGTCAGATTAATTAAATAATATCATATTAAAAAAAATATATATAACGACTAAAATGGTTGTGAGTGTTATTAAAGAGGATTTTACCTTGCCAATAAAAGCTGAGGAGGCTCCTAATCTAGAAATTGCAACCGCAACAATGGCAGTAGCTCCAGCAGGAGACTTTTTATAGGCATCTGCATCTGCAAGAGACACTCCATCTATTGTCGGAACTAAGTTAATCATCATCTCTCCAAAGCAAACAACTAGGGGTCCTTTACAATTCTCTCTTCTACCATTCCCACTTTTTGATAATCCTATAAATTAGTAGCAGTACTATTATTATACATTACTACTTTATAATAAACACAAAACAATTTTTATTCTACTTTATTTCATTGGTTAAAATTTATGTAAAATCTATATGAGATTAATTTATATGATACTCACGTAGTTAGATGGAATTTAAGTAAACTTTATTGAAAATATTGACTAGGACCACAACACCAATTTATTAATTGACAATTAATTTAATGTATGTTTTGTTTTTTTTAGGAAACTAATTTAATGTAAGTTAGAATTTCTTCTGATCGATATTAAATATAAGAAAAAGTCAAATATACTTTTTGTTTAAATACATTTAATTTTTTGTATATTTAAGATCTGCGGGAATTATAAATATAGGCATAAATATCATTGGTCGTCTAATATGTCCAGAGTTAAGTATTTTCATGCAAAAAAGTGAATGGTGGCTCAAGCCATAAAGACATTCAAAATACAAGCATAAGCATAAACATTTTCATCTTTATTCATAATTAAAATAAAATAAAAATACAATTAGGAACAAGACTCCACCCCCATTACAAAAGGACAATGAAGGTCTTTCAGCAATTAACATATATTAGTCCATTGACAAGGATTGTTCCCAAAAGAAACAATCAAAATTCAAGGGTCAATGTTAACATATATATATATATAACCATAAAAAAATGTGCATGAATGAAATCAAAGGAAAAGAAGCAAAAGCAATAATACCTAATGATGAGGATGTTTTTAGATATCTTAAGTTGCCCCTACGTGATCGATTAAAAGTCAAAGGGAAGCAACGTCCAATCATTTTGTGCTTGATGCAAATCCTATGATCTCCAACTCACCGTGGACATGGAGGTTTGGACAACTACAAAATGTGGCTCATTGTTGGCAAATAAAGAAGAGTTAAGGAAATTGAATAGGAAAAAAAAATCATATATATTATTGTTACTATTTTTCAACATTCCTCCTATTTAGATGGATCTCTCAAATTCTTTTATCTTTAAAATTCATTACATTTTCCTATTTATATGATTAATTTCATTTCCTAAGTTTGCTCTCATAATTTCCATATAATTTGTTAAAGCTTGACTTGGCAATGTTGCATATGGAAATTGGCATGTTGGAATATCTACTTCATATTTACCTATTGCTACATTTTGTGACACTTTTTAAACAATGAAATTCTACACTTTTTTTCCAACACCTTCTCCCTCAGTCAAAATGAGTTTGTATTTACTATTTTAGTTGTTTTTTTTTTTTAATTGTTTGGGCTTTTCTTGTTGTTGGGCTTGTACTCAAGTAAACAAAAGATTCTACCATGCACCCCCACACCTAAACCTCTCACCCCCAATGAACATGAAAATACAATTTTGTCATTTTAAAATTCTCATTTTTTCAGAATTTTTGAAACTTTCGAACAATTGAAAACTTTCGTAATAGGAAAATTTTGAAATTTTCCATATTTAAAAACTTTCGAAACTTTTCAAATTTTCGAAACAAGGATTACATTTGGAAAGTTTCGAAAGTTTCTAAATCTGAAAAGTTTTGAAAGTTTCCAAATATAGAAAGTTTCAAAATTTTCCTATTTCGAAAGTTTCAAAAATTCTAGCATTTTCTATTTCGGATGTTTCAAAAATTCTAAAAAAATGAAAAGTTTAAAAGAGCAAAATTGTATTTTTTATGTTGATTAAGAGGTGACAGGTTTAAGTGTGGGGATACATGGTAGAATCCTCAATAAACATGCCACAAGTCTAGTGTTTGTTGGTGTTTTCTTCTTCGGTAAAAGAAAATTGACGGTGTTAATTTTTAGTTTGCTAGGTAAATCTTTATCTTCTTTCATTATGCATTAAAATTTGTCCCAAAAAAAAATAATTATAGTATTAACAAATTAAGCATCCAACAACACAGTAATACATGGTTAATTCAAACAATAGTTCATTGCTTCAAAGAGTAAAATAAAGGTCTAAATTTATATCTCATTACAGACGATGCATCTGCAAACTTCCAACACTACATAGGTCTATTTTTTAATAACAGAAAAAATAAAAATAAAAAATAAAAAACTGGAATAAAAAAAGTATATAGACATATTAATTTACTCTATTAAGTCAATCAAAGGATCCATCCATGGATAAAGCTAGTCTCACCAACCATACTCTTTGGAGCATTGGATGGTTCTGCTTGAACATATTGATGGTACCTACAAGGAAAATAAACTAACTACATTACTATTTCTCATCACTTAGAAATTAATTTTTTGTTATTGTTACAAATTAAATTAAGATGGTATAATTATGTAATTAAAATTTAGAGGTATATACAACAACATATGAAAGAAGGAAAATTGGAATATACCCTATTTGCAAAAAAGGTTCAGCTTGGCAGTCCATAGGATTGGTTTCAGAAGGTTGATAAGGAAAACTACCTCCTCCAGAAGCAGTACCAGAATTAGAGCTCCACATGCTTTCAATAGCTTTAAGATTAAATCCTTCTGATTCAAGCTGAAAATGACATTTCATACCATTAAATTAATAAATAATAAATTCAATAAAAAAAATCTAGACTTGTTGCATTCCTAAGTGTAATAATACCTTGAATCTAAGTTGCTTATTTATGTCTCCAAGATGGCGTTCCTGCAAGATTAATAACATAACACTAACATATAGCACATAGATTAATTGTTCAAAATAGTTAACATATATACAATCTAGTAATATTATTTGAACATCTCGAATCTGATACCATTTAAAAATACGCTGTAATACAAACTATATTGACGTGACTAAAAGTCGGACAACATTTGCGTCGTCAAAATCATTTTTGTATACAACCTAAGGGAATAATTTGGGAGCTGAAAAAAAATGGTTCAATTAAAGATTACAAAATGAAATTTATGTGAAAAAAATAAAATAAGGTAACATTTCTTACCTTTCTTCTAAGCTCTTCCATTTGTTCAATCATAATTTGTGACTGCAAATGAAACAAAATTTCATATATATGTATTTTTTAGATCTTGTGGACATGTAGAGACAAAAAATAAAATTTATTTGAAGGTAGTTACCTTCCTCTGCCTAGCTTGTGCTAAAGCTCCTTCAAGCTGTTTTTCAAGATTTTGTAGCTCTTTTATGTTCAGTGGTCCTAGATCTTCCCCTAGCAATTGCCTGAAATTAATAACATATCATTATATAATAATGTAATGTATGATATGATATCTTAATCTCCATTAATTAATTACCAGATTATGATTTAAATGTATGTGTGAAAGAGAAAGATTTTTAAAAATGAGAACAAATATAACTAACCTTTGTGACTTTTGAAGAGAATCATATTTTGCCTTTAGCTTTGACATCTCTTGGTACCAGTTCTAATAATAAGATTAAATTATAATTGAAAAATGTTTTATATAAGACAAACATTTCTGTACACTTGCATATGTGTATAATTTTAAATACATATATTCATATAAGAACAAAGGCTCAATTAACTTAATTAGTTGAATAAAAAATATTAACTTAATTAGTATATCTCATCAACAATGTCAAAATATCATAAGAGAAAATATGGAATAAATTTTGTGGGATGACTAATATAATAGTCAAGGATTTTTAAAGAATTAATATAGACTTTAATATTTTGTACGGATAATTTAATTTTATAAAAAAAAAAGATACATTAGCACTTCAAGGTACTAGTACACTTATAAATAAGTATAATTTAATTTAGAAAATGTACACACATACCTGAGTTTCATTTTCATTAATATTATCACTTTGAGAAGTAAAGGAGCACCTTTGGTATCGTTCCAGGGTTTTGGCAATGCTGCAGATCAAAATAAACTCAATAAGATTTCAATGAAACTGCTTTTCATTTTTTGTTAGACACTGTACGATCAATATTATAAACAAAAATAATTTATTTTACAGTTATTAAAAAAATTAATAAAATTCAATTAATTTTTTAGATTTCATATAAAAGATCATTTAAATTTATTAAATTATAACATTACATATTTTTTATTAAAGTAAAAATATATTAAGAATATTAACATTAAATGATATAAACATAATTAATAACCAAAATTTGATACCGCATTTTTGTTTATAACAGTAACAAAATGGAATATAATATGATAATATAATTCTAAGGAGGCTATGATAATGAACAAGAGTCCTGCTAAGTACTAATTAAACTAAGAGACATAAAACTAAAACAACTAGTGGAAAAATATATAAAGCCAAATAAATAAGATTGTAGTTCAAATACCAAATTCTCTTGTTAAGAGTTTGAGGTTCCCACCAAACTGCTTATCTCCGATATTCATATTAAAAAAATTGCATCTTTGCTTGCACTGATTAATGGATAAAGTTTTTTGTTTTAAAAGAATTAATGGATGAAGTTGGTAAAGAGTGATAAAAAAAAAAGGACCCTTTCATTTTCCTCGATCATATTTTTCTCTCAAATTGAAAATTTACTAGGTTGTGAGACCCCAGTTTATTTTAAGATGAAGATAAATTTTTGTGAATTTTTTAGTAAAGATGTAACAAATTTTGTAAAAAAAAAAGTATAACAATATTAACAATTAACATTTTAAAATATAAAAGATTAAATAAATAAATAAAAAATTAATTGACTTAATTGTTATTTTAAATAAAGTTAACGCACCACGAAAGAAACAACTAGCGGACTATTACGATTTTATATTGACATATAACTCATGATATATGCTTTTTACAAATTATTTTTAGGTTTTATATTTTTTTTAAGGTGGATTATGATTTCGCATAATATTTCTCTTCACGTCTAACACTAGTAAAGATATTTGAATAATTCGATAGATGGTCTCTATTGATAGACTCTTAATGTTTGATATACACTATTTGAATTTTTCTAATAGTTTAATTTTCATCCATTGTCAATACAAAAGTTTTATATGATCAATATCACAATCATTCATAGACATAATTTTAAAAATAGTAGGATAAAAATCAAAAATCTTTAATGATTGTAACTGATAATTTAAAAACTCTTTACAACGATTATGCATAGAAATTAAATATTTTTTTTTTATAC
>JBBPBP010000003.1:3742990-3763040 GCA_037974735.1 Cicer chorassanicum
AAAAAAAAAAAAGAGCATTTGTTATTAAACACAACAATTAGTAGAGTTTTAATAGGATACTATACGTATTTGTAGACATAAATAGGCACCGTTAATGAGTTTGACACCACAATTATGGGAGTGTATTTTAGTTTAATGCAAAATATGATCATGAGTCATGTGGATGCTAGACAAGAGTTTATGCACCGAATGATTTGAATAATCTCTTAAATCATTAGTACATTAACTTCCTTCTACCAAGAATAGAATTCGCCTTATAATTTACTTACACCACTTCACTTTTAATTTTTTTTTATTACTCCTATTGGCCTTTTTTTTCTACCATTTTCTTAACAATTTTTTCACTATCTCGATTTAGCGCAATAAAAAGGTGGACGGACACTTCCCGTGTTTGTGTGGACGCTAGTCAAAAGAAGAGGACAAACTTCAACACTCATCTAGAATTTTTAGTGGTCAAGATTGAGATCCAAAGCATGGAAGAAGATACAACTCAAGCATTCAAAACCAACACCATTAACCATCCAAACTGGAACCTATTATATGTCTAACCAGCCAATATCATATATTGAACTATGAGGCACCGACTCAATTTGAAAATTTAAATGATTGAATGTAACCGTGTATTGATATTGTGTCGATAATGAACACTAGAGTATGTCATACACTAAACAAGCCTTCGATTTGAAGCGTTAGTGCTAAATAGACTCTAAATATTGAGAGACTAAAAATAATATTGAAAGAGACAAATAAAAAATAGATATTGTCCCATCAAGACTAAGATTTATTTGTTGAAAATAAGTGTTATAGTATCCTACCAAGACTTTAATAACTCTATATTTTTTATTTTTTATTGTAGGTTTTTTATTATTGACAAACTATATTCGAGAAAATGTGTACACATGAGGTTTATAATGAGATAATATTTTGTGGATAATATTAACAATGAAGATACATAAATAAAAATAACATTTACAATAGAAAAAGAGTGATTATAAACATACACAAAAATTATTATTTTAACGTGATGTCACGTGGCAGCCACTCATTCAATGCTGACGTGACGACTTAGTGTCACATGACACCAAAATTTCACGTGAAATGTCGTGTCACTATATCACATCGTCTATGTTAGATGGATAGATGACATTATAGATTAAAACAAGGAGAAACTTGAATTATAGGAACTTAATATTAGTGAAAAAAAATATAAGATTATACTTATTTTGGAATAGAAGATGTGTTTCTTAGATCTTTATGTTTATCAAACTTTTAGCAATTGGATATATGACTTTATGTTGGTATATCAAGTGTGAGTAAAGAAGTTTTATATTGGATGAAAAAATAGATATTAAACAATGTATATCCATAAATTTATTGTCTTAAGATTTCTTCTCTATAAAAAATATAATTTTATTTTTACTATTATTTAGCAATAATTATTTTATTATATAAATTATCATAAATATAATTAGATTAATTTATAATATATGAATAGTGGTGGAGTTGGAAATTCCAACCTTCGTTAAAAGCAGAGATGAAAATCTAAATTTTATTTTCACCAAGCAACTTAAATGAATGCAAGGAGTCACGAGTGGGGGTAGGAGAGGTATAACACATCTTGATTCGTCTTTTTACCATACCTTCTAATAGAACATTGAGGTTAAATCATAGTTTAAAATTTGGAGCATTCTAACACTTTGTATCCAAGCGTTAAACAAAAACATAAAATTTGGGAGAGTGTACCTCATTGACATCATATTTTGATATTTTAAATCATAAAATAAAAATTAAACTCTATTTTTTCTAAACAGTGCCATCAAATCATACGACTATATTCCTATTCCTGGGAAACCTACTTCATTAAATCCAAATTCCACATATTTGTAGTGCCTTGCATGCAAATCAAAATTACTATGAACACAAACATCATCTTTTAATTCCAATTTCCAATTCTTAGCGGCACTATGAACAAACAATCCTAAGAACAAAGATTTACCACAAAGGGTGTTGGAATAGGAAGAGTGGATAAAGAAAAACAAGGGTAAATTAACAAAGTGAGTAGTCACGTGATATGATAATAATGTCATTCATTATTATTTTCCCTATAGAAGTGGGGTCCAAGTTACGTTAAAATAGTGTCTACTTTTCTTTAGTGTCCAATTCTAGAGCATAGTGGGGGTGGGGGATGTTGTTGGGGGTTACCAAATAGAGAAAGTTTTGATGAGTGTATAAGATGCATTAATGTCAATTTCCATTTTTGGGTGTGGCCCTCACGGTATACAGTACCAATCAGCCAGTTGAGCCTTCAAAGCCTCTCATTTTGCATAGTTTTTTTCATGGAGGAAGTACGTAGTTTTTTGGATTTATAGTTTGTCTCTATATGAAACTCATTACATTTTATTTTTTAACTACAAATAAAATTAGTTATTAAAGTTGAGCACAAATCACATCTCCAATTCTCTAGCTTTTTTTAACCCTTCGGCTTTTAGGAGAAAAAATTGCGTTGATCTAAAATTTGGTCAAATATAAATAAAATTTGATTAATGATTAACTCAATAAGAATTTAAATTATGTTAATATCAATTAATTTATTTTTAATTGAAATTATATGTGCGTTTAATTTTTTTTTTTGAATTGCGAAAGAATTTAATAAATATTTGATTAATAAAAAAATCATCATTATTAATTTTTGTATTAGTGTTTAATTAGTTTTTTTTTTGTCTTTCTAAGCCTAGCAATGGTAGTAGTTGTGAAAAATATGTATGGGCAGAAAGCATGGGTAAGAATGAGAAGCATGACACTATTCTATCACCATCATTGAGCGTTGAGCTTTAAAAGGAACTCTCATGACACTGCATATATCTCATGTGCAACATTATTAATTACCCTGTCATTTTATTTAATTTTTTCCCCTGCATTGGCAATTATGAAAACTTGTTTTTTTTTTTTTCAAGTGGGATTGGGGGATTCTAGAGCATGTGTTTACCCCGGTTAGAAAACTGAGGAAAAATAAGAAGGAAAAAACTTAGGTATTGTGTTTTTTATTTTTTATTTTTTGTCTTTAACCTCCATTAATTTCTGAAGAGATGAGGAGGGTTGATAATTTGGAATGCGCTTAGGAAGTAAGCCAAGTCTGACAAAAAAAATTGTTCAAGTTATAGTTAATTTGAATTTGAGTTTTTTTCTAAGTTCTTCATCTCAAGATGTTTAGATAATTGTAATTTCAACTTATTAATCTTACTAGTATCATCCCGTGTCATGATTATTTCATGAACATATAAAGAAAGTATAATAAGACCATGGAAAGTGGGCAAGAAGAACAAAGCATAATTATGATCACTGCAACGAAATCCAAGGACATGAGAAGTTTTTTTTCATAATTCTTATCATATTGTTAAGAGAATCTCTTATCACCAAGATGTACTTTGTAGCGCTCAATTGATTCATCAGACTTTATTTTGATCATGTATACTCAGCGAGGTCTAGTAGCATGTTTTCGAGAAAAAAGATGTACTAATTCCCAAGTAGTTTCCTTTTGCAAAGAAAGTCTTCTTTTGTTAAAGCTCGTTGTCATAAAGGACCAAGAATAGTCCCTTTATAAGAAGATGTCTCAAACAAAATATGAATATTGGTTAGAAAAGAAGAAAAAGAGGCAGTTGCATAAATAGAATAAACAAAATCAGACAATTAGGCTGACTTACGGTCACGAGGGGGATAACGAGGATAAGGATGATCAACAATCGCATGAGCTTGTTTGGTAGTCATGGAGACAAGAAAGATGTCTGTATTTGGAGTAGCAGTAGTATCATCTATGCACTTCTCAAAATTATAATCACTAGAAACATCATCATTGAGGCCTACATGATCAACTAAAGTAAGCTCAGCCATGCTAGAAGTATGAGAATCAAAGAAAAGATAGTAAAATCGAATGTGCTCAAGAAACACAATCGATAAGAAACATAATTTTTTTTTATTATGAGTGTCATTACAACGATAACTCATTAGACCATCTCCATTAGAGGTGGCAAACTGGATCGAACTCGTCAGACCAAATTAAAAAAAAAAAAAAAATTTTTAGTTGTGACTTTAGTTGGTTTTTTCCCTAATTTTTTATTTGTTAATTCAACCAAACTAAAAGATTAAAATTAACTCATTAACTTATTCAATCCAAACTAAAAGACTAATGTATGAAGTGTTCTACTTTTGAATATTGCTATTAAATTGTTGATAATTTACTTATACTTTTTAGCTGATAAATTTAACTATTTATAGTTTGTTACATATATAAAATTTATTTTTTTGTTCAACTTACATAATATAAATTTACTTATTATAAAATTAATTATTGTTGATAAATTTAATTAAATGTTTTTTATTACTAAAAATGAGTTATTAAAGAAGCAGTTTATGCAAATAATTTATACACAGATAACTGTTTTTCATTATTCATTAGTTAAATTTAGTACTTTTTCATATCTTCTAAATAAAAAGAGCATAATTAAAATATACTAATTATAATTAATTGTAAAAAACGTGTATGAGACAAATATTTGTCACTAAAAATATTAAAAGTAGCGTTATTTTAATATCGTCGACATAAAACATAAGAACAAGTGTAATACACTAAATATATTGCTTCCATTTTTTTTTTTTGTGAAATGTTAAAATAAAATAAAAATATTTTTTTGACATGGGGTAGGGTAGGATATGGTGCTACTTTTTGGCTACTTTCAACTCAACAACCTAAATTAGTCTGCCCCACTTTTTGACAGGTTAATCATGAGACCGGCTAAACGGGGAGCCACCCACTTTGTCATCCCTAATCTCCATATCCAAATAAAAAATCGTATTGTAGAATGAGAAGATAATTTTATATGTTCTTCTTGTAGACGAATAACAAACAAGTAGAACCAAATACCTTCAAAAAAGAAGAATAATAAGGAGTAGAACCACACAATTTTTAAAGGGATACAAACTTGAGATGACAAATTATGAAATTCTATTAATAGCATTAACGGCATTAAGAATTGTTTCACCATAAAACCCGCTCGGAACTGAAGCAGACATCAAAAGGGAACAAGCAGTTTAAAAGATGTGACATTGTTTCATTTCAATATGTTGAAGAGTGTTAGTACAAGAGGTCTAGTAAATAGTATCATCATGAGCAAGTAATTCAAATAATTTATTATAAATATATTCACCACTTATATCATAATGGAAGTACTTTGTAACAATCTTATGTTGAGTTTTAACCATAGCACAAAATATATAATAAATGCAAAAAAACCCAACAATAACGAGTATAATCATTAATAAATGAAACATAATATATCCACATTTAGTAAGTGTGAGAACAAAATTGGTTTAAAATACAAAAGTTTCTACTTGTTTTGATGATAACAAAATCAGTTTCTGTGAACAATTTTAGGCACTAATATTTTATTTTTAAAGTGTCTAGTTCCAAGACACAAAACTACGAAAGATATTAGAATAAATTGTTTGATAGTTGGTCACAAAGACATAAAAAATTATGCATTTAAAACTGGTGAAAAAACGCATCTGATATACTACTTCTAACAATACAAGCATTAGACTGCCTCTGCCTCTGATGGTACAAGAAGGATTTGCGAAGACTACCTCTGTTCCTGATTCAGTACTACTCTCAATGCAGCTGTTGAAGTCTGCCTCTGATGAAGCAAAACAGACTTTGGGAAAGTCTGCCTCTGATGAAGCAATCAAGCTTCTGGTCAAACTGCCTCTAACCGGTTGCCTCTAATAAATTTCCTTTGGAGATGAAGCAAACGTCTGACTTCCTCTACCTTTAATAAGCCAACTTGATTATGTTCCTCTAGCTTTGATACACAAGCGTAACAAGAATTCTTTTGTCTCTAACTCTAACAAGCATAACAAGAATTCTTATACCACTGTCTCTAATAATCTCATCACGTGTCTGACTTTGAACTATTATGTATCCTCTAGAAAGTCAACGCTATGATAAAGTCAACGCTAAAAGTCAACATTTTGTTAAAAGTCAATGTATAGAGAAAGTCAATACATCTGCCAAAAAGTCAATATACCGAAAAAGTCAACATATAGGAAAAAGTAAACTTGGAAAAGTTAAAGTTAGAAAAGTCAATGTATCTGGTAAAAGTCAACGCTTTGGCAAAGTCAATGCTTCTGGTTGTTTCCTCTAGTCCAGTAAATTTGTCTCTAGTCATTGTTTCTGGTCTAACAATTCTGCCTCTGGTCAATTAATATTGCTTTTGATCATTGTCTCTAGTCAAGAAATCATGCCTCTGGTTGTTCCTGTCTTTGGTTCAGTAATTGTGCCTCTTGTTGTTCTTGCCTATGATCTAGTGATCATGCATTTGGTTGTTCTTTGCCTCTGATCAAGTATAATCTGCTTCATTTAAAAATTGAATCCAAAAACTCTTAGAAATATTATGAGTTTCAGTTTTATATTCAACGGTTAGAATTATCTCAACGAATCTATTTTTTGAAGACAATGAAGCACCATGCTTAAAGACATACGACCATACCATGAAATACACAAGGCCATTATATGAAGAACACTCAACCATACCTTGAAGGACAAAGCAATGTTGTAATTTCTTCTATAAATGGCACCTGATTATGAGTTCAAAACAGACAACAAGAGACAACAGAAACACAACAACGTACAACATTCTTTACAAGAGAAACACTCACAAAACACCAAGCCTACATTGAGTTAGAAATTGTTCAAATTTATCTAAGTGTTGAGAAAGAAAAATCAGAGAGTTTATCTTATAAACGTAAACATCCTCTAGTTAGAGAGAAAATTCTGCAAAACCACAAACACTTATTCTGTTGTAACCAAGCCTAATAATGGTTGATTGTGTTCCTCGACTGCTTGACGGCACAAAGCTAAAAGTTGAGAAGACTTGTTAGAACTTGTAAACTCAATTCAGTAGTGGCTGTCATTTCCTCAACAACTTGACGGTACAAAGTTGGAGGTGAGAAGATTGAACACAATCATTGTGACTAACCAAGTGTTCAAGTGTAAGTTCTAATTATAGTGGATTAAATTCTTTGAAGAAATGGATTGGACGTAGCTACTGAGTTAGTAGTGAACTAGGATAAATTGCGGAGTTATTTAGTTTATCACTTAAGTTTTTTAAGTCATTCCAAAAAAATTTCAAAATAGTAAACACAATTCAAACCCCTCATTTTTTGTGTTTCTAGACCAACAGTAAGAACTGGTGATAAACTCCACCCATTTGAATAAACTAAGTCTAAATATTCACATGAAATGGAAACACTTGTAGGAGATGAAGAATTCAAAGAAAAAGATACTAGATCAACAATGGAATTGTAGAAGTAGAAGTTGCAGTATTTGAAACTTTTGGTTCATAAAAAATATAAGAGTTAAATAAGTTTTTTGTCTATTTAAAATTTCAATGCTTTAATTTTAGTCTCTATAAAAAATTTCACACTTTTTAATCCCTAAAAAATAAGGTGTATGTGTTTTTTATTCCTACTATGAAGTCAGCAACATTTAACTAACAGAAAGTGACATGACATTGATACACGTGCAATTTTAACTAATCTGACACTGCCACGTGTCAATATTATTTATTTATTTAACTATTGATTTTTATTTAGTTATTTTATATTTATTTATAAAAAAAAACCCTAAATTACCCAAACTCATTCAATCACCAATAACTTATGTAGAGGTATAGAGTTAATCTTATACAATTTATCGTGTCAGTGAAGTGGGCCTTTGTAATAACTTATAAGTACACAATTGAAATTAGGCATTACATTGGGGAGGAGACGAATTTTACCTCCTCACCCTAACACCCGATTAGCCAGAGAAAATCTGAATCTGTCTCCGTTTTTTATCGGATGTTAAATTTTAATCTTCATCTCTACCCGCGACGGGGTTCAGATTTTACCACCCGCATATGCACTCATTCATATATATAAAATAATAAATTTAAAATTCATATTTATTATAATTAATGTAATAAAATAATAATTATTATACAATAATAAAATTAAGAAAATATCAAAATCATATTTTATATAGAGAAAATATTATAATTTTAATAATTAAAAAATATTAAATATATTAAATATGTACATTTACATAAAATTTAAAAATGAAAATAATATTACTATTGAGGCGGGTTCGTGGGCTGGTGTGGGGTGTATATCAACATCTCTAACCCGTTCTCGCCCCCGAGTTTTAATTTTGAGAAAAATCCGCACTCGCACTCATTAAAAATGGGTTTTCTTTGTCCATATCAAGACGAGTTTGAGTGGATACTCGCAGATGTGAGTTGTGTTGTCATCCCTAATTGAAATATGAGATTTGCTTTCAATACCCTCCCATTTATGCGTAAACCCTTTTCCTTTTTTCAATTTTTGAAAAAATCTCCCATTCCCATTTTGGAATATCAATTTCTATGTCTATTTTGAATTTCTATTTTAACGATAAGTAATGGTATTAAAACACAAAATTTGACACAAATACAATATCGTATAAAATATAGATTGTCACATTTTTGTATTTTATGCATTACAAAATTTGATGTTAAAATAAAATAAAATATGTGTTTCAAAAATTAAATTTTGAAATTAATTTTTTTTTGGAATGCATAAATTTTTGAACACATGAGAAGGGGATGATGGGAATTTCTTTTGGGGCAATAAAAGAGGACCAACATATAAGTAAAGATGATTATGAATAACATTTCTGTAAAAATACATGTTTTTGATTATGCACAAAGACCAAAGGTGACACAGCAACAAAAAGAAGAATTCCTCCACATTCAACTACAAGAGAACCTTAATTACTTCCTTGATGAAATTACAAATAAATAAATTATATAAAGGTAAAATAATTCAAAACATAATTCAAATACAAGAGAACCTTAATTACTTTGCATATGCATAAACAATATTTTCAAAAGTCCAAAATAATATTTTCAAAATGTTAGAATCTTTATTTTTGACTAAAAATAATACTGTAATCGAATACAACCCAGGTGTATTCGAATACAGATGCAATTGGCTAAGTCAGAGAGTTGTCCATCTCATCTGTATTCGACTACACAGTAAACAATTTGAATAATTTTTAACGTTGCAGCAAGTTGTATTCGAATACAGTTTTTTTGTAGTCGAATACAAGATAAAACATGGCTAAGTCAGAGAGTTGGTCATCTCATCTGTATTCGACTACACAGTGAAAAATTTGAATAATTTTTAACGTTGCAGCAAGTTGTATTCGAATACAGATATCTTGTAGTCGAATACAACTGGAAGCAATGCAATTTTTCAGCTTTGAATTCAATTTAAAACATTACAATTCTTTCTCAAACCTCTTGGATCAAAGGCCATGAATCTAAAGAGATGTTTGAGGACTATAAATAGGTCATAACTTCATATTCAAATTACAAATTCGAATTACACAATTTCAAAGACTTTGAACTAAATTTTCTAAATTTTTCTAAGTCTTTTTCAGAAATTCAAGTACTTGCATATCATTTTCATATCCTTAAGGTTCTCAAAGTACTTGAATAAATCTTGAATTATACTACCTCCATTCTATTCCTATATCCTTATCAAAACAACAAGTGTTCGTAAAAGAAAGTTGTACTTTCTTTAAAGTGTTGTATCTAAGATAGTAGTGTTCTATCTTTGAAAGTTTGTTAGAAGATTGTAGCCAAGGTCCTAGGGTGAGGACTTGTACATATTCTGACAGATAGTGAAGAAAATCTCTTGTGGCGAGCAAGAGGACTGGACGTACCCTTGGTTATTAGGGGAACCAGGATAAATTTGCAGTGTTCATTTACTTACTGTTATTTATTTCTTCATCTATCAACATTGAACGGAAAAATCAATCACTATAATTCTAAAAACTATCAAAATAACCAAACACCTAATTCACCCCCCCCCCCTCTTAGGTGCACATCTGATCTTACAATTGGTATCAGAGCAGGTTCAAGGTAACTTACTCCTTGATCAAATAACTAATGGCTTCCGCACAACCAGTTTTTAGAGACGGTGGCAGCAGTAACAAACCACCATGTTTCGTCGGTGAACATTACGACTTCTGGAAAATACGCATGCAAGCATATCTTGAGGCACAGGGAGACGAAATATGGGATGCTGTCGAAAATGGTTCATACATTCCAACAACAGTCATCAACAACAAAGAAGAAATTAAGATAAAGAATTCTTGGACCGATGACGATAAAAGAAAAGTGCTATACGATAAAAAGGCTAAAAACATTCTACAATCAGCACTTGGTATGGATGAATTCTTCCGCATATCTCACTGTAAAACAACCAAGGAAATATGGGACACATTGGAAGTAACCCATGAAGGCACCATAGAGGTAAAAAGATCCAAACTAAATACACTTTCTCAAGAATATGAATTGTTTCGTATGCAGCCTGGAGAAACTATACTAGACATGCAGAAACGATTCTCCCACTTGACAAATCATTTGACAACCCTCGGAAAGGTCTTCTCCAACGATGAATTAAATTTGAAAGTATTACGATCACTAACGAGGGCGTGGCAACCAAAGGTGACTGCGATATCAGAGAAGAAGAGTTTGTCCAAAATGTCACTTTCTGCATTATTTGGCAAACTACAAGAACATGAAATAGAACTTGGACGATTAGAGCAAAATGAAACCCAAGAAAAGAAAAGCAAAAATATTGCTCTAAAGACCGAATCAAAGGAAGTAGTCAAAGAAGAAATTTCTGATGACGACGAAAACATCAACCTCCTTGACAAGAAATTCGACAAATTTCTTAAAAATAACAGAAGTTTCAAGAAGAAGAACTTCAGAAAGAAAGATAGCACGACTAATCAAAACTTCACATGCTTTGAATGTGGAAAACAAGGACATATTAAAGCAGATTGTCCAGATCTCATCAAAAAGAATGCCGGTAAAAGAAAAGACTTCAAGAAAGCATATATAGCATGGGAAGATAACGACATAAGTTCAACATCAGAAACTGAAAGTGATGAATGCGCAAATGTTGCACTAATGGCGTCACATCACTCCGATGACGAAGAGGTTAGTAACTCAAACAACCCTCTATATAATCATGAATTAGTTATAGAATACAATGAAGCACAAAATGCAATAAAGGAACTTCTTGCTGAATGTAAAAATTTGCTTAAACAAGTATCAACTCAAAAGAAAGAAATCTCATGTCTTAAAGAAAAAATTAATCTTATGGAAAAAGATGCTGAAAAATCTAAGCAGAATTCTACATGCAATAATTGTGATTCACTTTCATTTAAAATTGTTCAACTAAATAGAGTAATTGAAAGGTATGAAAAAGGACATATAGGATTAGAAAATGTTCTAAACATGCAAAGATATTCAAATGATAAAAGTGGTATTGGATTTTCTAAATTTGATAAACCAAGCACTAGTAAGACCATTTTTGTAAAATCAAGTACTCAAACAAATTTAAGAAACATGACAATTGTACAAAAAGAGCATTCACATAAAGAAAAGGTTATTAACAATAAACGTCATACATACACAAGTAAAATTCCTACTTGCTCATATTGTGGTATCTATGGACACACACCAAATACTTGTCATATAAGAAACATTAGCATTCCCAAAGGCCATTGCATATGGGTCAAGAAAGGCACTAACCCCCAAGGACCCAAAGCACTTTGGGTACCTAATAAAATCTGATTTCAATTTTGCAGGGATGCTCACAAAGTACTTCAAATTTATGGTACTTAGATAGTGGGTGCTCCAAACACATGACGGGAGACATAACAAAATTCTCAGCATTGACCCTTGAATCAAAAGGACATGTAGTATATGGAGATAATAACAAAGGGAAGATCCTAGGCATTGGAAAAATTGGAAAAGCACCTTCTCCAACAATTGAAGATGTTCTTTATGTTGAAGGCCTAAAGCATAATCTGATAAGCATCAGCCAGTTATGTGACAAAGGACACAAAATAGTCTTCAACAAAGAAGAATGCATCATTCAAAATGCAGCAACAAGTGAAATCCAATTTATCGGTAAACGTTTCAAGAATTTTTTTATACTTAATTTTGACGATTTATCCTTGAAAATGAAATGTCTTTTGGTAAGCGACAACAATGATGCATGGTTATGGCATAAAAGAATTGCTCATATTCACATGGATCATTTAAACAAACTAGTCAAACATGATCTTGTTGTCGGATTACCAAAAATGAAATTTGTCAAGGATAAATTATGTGACGCATGTCAAAAAGGAAAACAAACGAAAACTTCTTTTAAAGCTATTAATGTTATATCTACTACAAGACCACTTCAATTAATACACATGGATTTGTTTGGTCCATCAAGAACTAAAAGTCTTGGTGGAAATTCATATGGACTAGTAATTGTTGATGACTTTTCAAGGTACACATGGACCTTGTTTTTGTCAAACAAAAACGAAGCCTTTAAGGCCTTTAAAAATTATGCCAAGCTAGTCCAAAATGAACAATCATCCAAAATTGTATCAATTAGAAGTGATCATGTAGAGAATTTCAAAATACCTTATTTGAAGAATTCTGTGAAGAAAATGGAATTTTTCACAATTTTTCTGCACCAAGAACACCTCAACAAAATGGGGTTGTTGAGAGAAAGAACAGGTCCTTGATAGAATTATGTTAAGTGATTCAAATCTACCAAAGTATTTTTGGGCAGATGCCGTAAACACGGCATGCTATGTTACTAACAGAGTAAACATTCGGCCAATTCTTAAGAAGACTCCGTATGAACTATACAAAGGTAGAAAGCCCAACATCTCTCACTTCCACATCTTTGGATGCAAGTGCTTTGTGCTAAATAACGGAAAAGACAATCTTGGAAAATTCGATGAAAAGGCAGATGAAGGTATATTTATTGGGTATGCATTATCTAGTAAAGCTTTTAGGATTTTTAATAAAAGAACTTTAATTGTAGAAGAATCAATACATGTTACTTTTGATGAAACTAACCCCTCGAAAGAGGACAAAGCTATTTCTTTTGATGATGATGATATTGAAAGTAGTGATCCACGTAAAGAAGATCCAATTGATCAACCGAGTCAAAAAAATGAAGTCGACATGGAAAAGGAAACCAATGAACTCCCAAAGGAATGGAGAACCCATCGATATCATCCAATTGATAACATCATTGGTGATATCAACAAAGGAGTTACAACTAGACTCAAACTACAAGATGCATGCTTGAACATGGCATTTGTTTCTCAAATCGAACCTTCCAAAGTTGGTGAAGCACTAAAAGATGATCAGTGGATACTTGCAATGCAAGAAGAGCTTAACCAATTCGAAAGAAACGAAGTATGGGAACTTGTTCCTAATCCAGGTGACAAACACATAATTGGTACAAAATGGGTATTTAAAAATAAACTTGACGAAAATGGTATAGTTGTTCGCAACAAAGCAAGATTGGTCGCCCAAGGATACAATCAAGAAGAAGGAATCGATTTTGACGAAACATTTGCTCCGATCGCAAGGTTAGAAGCAATACGGTTACTACTTGCTTATGCCTGTTCTATGAATTTTGAATTATCTCAGATGGATGTGAAAAGCGCATTTCTAAATGGATACATCAATGAAGAAGTATATGTCAAGCAGCCACCCGGCTTTGAAGACTTCAAGAATCCTACACATGTATTCAAACTAAGGAAAGCTCTCTATGGTCTAAAACAAGCACCAAGAGCTTGGTACGACAGATTGAGTGCCTTCCTGTGTGAAAGAGGTTTTGAAAAGGGCAAGGTTGACAAGACATTATTTATTAAACGAAATAATGGTCACACCTTGTTGGTCCAAATTTATGTTGACGATATCATATTCGGTTCAACAAACAATGAAATATGTGAAGAATTCTCATTGATGATGCAAGGTGAATTTGAAATGTCCATGATGGGAAAATTAAACTATTTTCTTGGTCTTCACGTCAAACAACTCAAGCATGGCATCTTCATCAATCAAGCAAAATATTGCAAAGAACTGCTAAAACGATTTGACATGGAAAAATGCAAGGAGAGTACAACTCCCATGGGCTCCGGAACATATGTTGATAAAGATGAAACTGGTGCATCTATAGACATTTCAAAATATCGAGGTATGATTGGCTCTTTATTATATCTAACGGCCAGTCGGCCAGATATCATGTTTAGTGTTTGTCTATGTGCAAGATTTCAAGCAGATCCGAAAGAATCACATCTTGTAGCTGTCAAAAGAATCATGAAATACTTAAAAGGCACCATCAATGTTGGACTATGGTATCCTAAAGGTAGCATCTGTAGTCTCGTTGGATATTCTGATTCAGATTATGCAGGATGTAAAACAGACCGTAAAAGCACAAGCGGCACTTGTCATGTACTGGGCAATGCACTCGTATCTTGGTCATGTAAAAAGCAAGCATGTGTCGCACTCAGTACTGCTGAAGCCGAATACATAGCAGCAGGAAGTTGTTGCGCACAAATCCTATGGCTCAAGCAACAACTATGTGATTATGGAATTGATCTTGGATGTATTCCGTTACGATGCGACAACACTAGTGCAATCAATATTTCAAAGAATCCAATCATGCATTCTCGGACCAAACACATTGATATACGACACCATTTTCTGCGCGACCATGTGCTTAAAGGAAATGTTGAAGTAACCTTTGTGGATACTCATAACCAACTTGCGGACATCTTCACTAAACCACTTCCTAAAGACTCCTTTTTCAAAATACGACGCGAACTCGGCATCTTAAGTGAAAGTGATCTTTAAACATCAGGTAAAATGTTATCATCAGGTCAAAGGTATGAGTTAATTCTTGTCTTCACATGTTTACATGTTATTTGAATTTAGTTGACTATTTGAATTAAAATGTTATCAATATGTTAATCCTTGTCTTCACATATTAGAATTTAGTTGAATATGTTTACATGTTATCTATGTGATTATATGAAGTTTGTGTTCTGTTCTGCTTGATAAAATCATGTCTGGTTCAAAAATCTGGAGGTCGTAGCCGAATACAATCGAACTGTATTCGAATACAGATGATTCTGGAAAACTGTATTCGATTACCATCTTCCTGTATTCGAATACAGATTCGCAGTTTTCTGTCATATATAAAGCTGTGCAGTCAGTATTCGAATACCACTTCATCCCTACCCTCGAACTCGTACCTTTTCTCTGCGAAATTCATCTTCCTCTCTGTGAATCAACCTCACAGAACGGTTTCATTCAAGATTGCCTTTCCAAACCTTGATTTCCTTCAATTCTTTGCGAAATCCCTCTTCCTTTTCTTCAGATTCGCGATTTCACGAACCCTAACCCCCAAATTTCCTTTCCCAACTCAGTTTCGAATCCCGATCTCTAAAACCCCAACAACCATGTCAAGCATCTCCAACACTGTTGAAAACGCACGCAAACGTGGACCTCGCACCAAGCATGCAAGCTTGGGTCCCTCCAAGCGACGCACAAAGAGCACCAGCGTCACGGATTTGTCTCGTCTTCTGCATTCTCCCGAAGAAATTACTCGGTTTCGCACACTTTACTCCGACAAGAGGCTCATCATTCCCAAATTCGGTACTTTAGATTCATTCTCTGCTTTTCAATTTCCTGAATTACTTAGGGCTCAACATGTTGAGGACTTTATTGCTTACAAAGGTCCGATATATCCTGATTTGGTTCGAGTCTTTTATTGTAATCTTCGTCGGGATGGCAAAATGTTGATTTCACGTGTCAAAGGAATCACTATTGAACTTGATTCTCATACTATTGGTGACATTTTGAAAATACCTGATTTCGGCCAGAAAATCAGTCCGACTAATTTATGCAAATGGCATAATATCTCGAAACATGATGCTTATGCGGCTCTGTGTCGTTTTGACAAACAAACCATAGAACGCAAGCAACTTCAGGCTAGCTCCACCTTTGCAAGACAAAGATTTAGTGTTGGAAACTTAACTGTCGACTTTCGTCTGCTTCATTACTTCTTAAGTTACATTTTGGTTCCTAAGGCCGGTAACTATTCTCAACTTTCTGAGTTTGAACTTCAGATTCTATACTTCATGAATGAAGGTCTTCCTCTTAACTGGGCATATTTTGTTAAGTCAGTCATGTTTATATCCCGTGAAGTTGTTGGATTGCCCTATGCTAAGGAAGTTTCTCGCATTCTTGAACATTTTGGGGTGGATTTTTCTGAGGAAGTTGTGTATACCGTCACTAAGGATAATCTGCTAGATTTTGGTGTTCTTCCTAGCATGAAAATCGTTTGGAGTGAACCGCTGCAAAAATACATCCATCAGAGTGATATCGGTCAGACATCTGCTAGTGCTCCTACAGATGATGCTGCTGACGATCCTGCCTCTGATGATGATCAGGTTTCTAACCGAATGATTATGGCTAAACTTGACTCTCTCCAGACCTGCTTCTCAGGATTTACCGCTTCGGTCGATGCTCGCTTTCAAGCTCTCGAATCCACCATCGCTACCAATCGCGACAGCCTGGTCCACGAGATGTGTATCATCGCCGATAAAATCGATCACCTCCATCTACCTCCGGATCGTCGTTGATTTGTATTTCGTTTCCTAGGACTAGTTCGTCTTTTTTGTGTTACTAGGATTGACTTTCCTACTAGTTTGCTTAAATGTAATCGTTGCTACTTTCCGCTTAACTTTGTTGTCCTTGTCTGACTTTTATAACTTCGTCTGATTAATGTGATCTTTCTTGGTTTATGTTATATTTCTTGTGTTCAATCCCTTACTTTCCTATTACTGGTATTCTTCTTTTTGATCATGTCAAAAGGGGGAGAAAAACTGTGTATTTTGTTGTATTGTGTTGCTTGTTGTTGTCCGTTAAAATTTAAATGTAGGTACACAAAACACATATTCCATTCCTCCTCCGACACAGACGTTTGCATATATTACGGGGGAGTACACTACGCCTACATTACGGGGGAGTCGTCAAAAACAACAGCAATGGTTTTGTCATAATCAAAAAGGAGGAGAATGTAAAAATACATGTTTTTGATTATGCACAAAGACCAAAGGTGACACAGCAACAAAAAGAAGAATTCCTCCACATTCAACTACAAGAGAACCTTAATTACTTCCTTGATGAAATTACAAATAAATAAATTATATAAAGGTAAAATAATTCAAAACATAATTCAAATACAAGAGAACCTTAATTACTTTGCATATGCATAAACAATATTTTCAAAAGTCCAAAATAATATTTTCAAAATGTTAGAATCTTTATTTTTGACTAAAAATAATACTGTAATCGAATACAACTCAGGTGTATTCGAATACAGATGCAATTGGCTAAGTCAGAGAGTTGGCCATCTCATCTGTATTCGACTACACAGTAAACAATTTGAATAATTTTTAACGTTGCAGCAAGTTGTATTCGAATACAGTTATTTTGTAGTCGAATACAAGATAAAACATGGCTAAGTCAGAGAGTTGGTCATCTCATCTGTATTCGACTACACAGTGAAAAATTTGAATAATTTTTAATGTTGCAGCAAGTTGTATTCGAATACAGATATCTTGTAGTCGAATACAACTGGAAGCAATGCAATTTTTCAGCTTTGAATTCAATTTAAAACATTACAATTCTTTCTCAAACCTCTTGGATCAAAGGCCACGAATCTAAAGAGATGTTTGAGGACTATAAATAGGTCATAACTTCATATTCAAATTACAAATTCGAATTACACAATTTCAAAGACTTTGAACTAAATTTTCTAAATTTTTCTAAGTCTTTTTCAGAAATTCAAGTACTTGCATATCATTTTCATATCCTTAAGGTTCTCAAAGTACTTGAATAAATCTTGAATTATACTACCTCCATTCTATTCCTATATCCTTATCAAAACAACAAGTGTTTGTAAAAGAAAGTTGTACTTTCTTTAAAGTGCTGTATCTAAGATAGTAGTGTTCTATATTTGAAAGTTTGTTAGAAGATTGTAGCCAAGGTCCCAGGGTGAGGACTTGTACATATTCTGACAGATAGTGAAGAAAATCTCTTGTGGCGAGCAAGAGGACTGGACGTACCCTTGGTTATTAGGGGAACCAGGATAAATTTGCAGTGTTCATTTACTTACTGTTATTTATTTCTTCATCTATCAACATTGAACGGAAAAATCAATCACTATAATTCTAAAAACTATCAAAATAACCAAACACCTAATTCACCCCCCCCCCTCTTAGGTGCACATCTGATCTTACAATTTCCATCATAGTTTATTTTGCAAAATTTAAAATTTGGGAGGATAGTCAAATTTTGGCTGTTTTGTTTAACCAATCATTTATATGTTTGATTTAATTTAACTACTTGTTTACCCTAACACATATGATGATAAAAATACCTAATACATAATTTTACACCAACTCAATAACACTTGACACTAAGAGTGTGAAAAAGAAATATAAGAAAAAGAGGTTGAATCGTAGTTTTTAAAAACTTTTTCTCTTTGAAAACTTTTTTAAAGAGTTTTAAAATAAATTCTATAGAAAAATAATATCGAATAATAAAAAACATTGGAAGTTAAAGTTGATAAATATGTGAGCACAAATATCTATATTAGGTCACCATGAAAATAATAATTATGATTTCTTTTACTATAATCAAACGGATTACATAAGTATATATTTTATTCACCGAACTTATACAATTTTTAAAAATGACACATGTTTTGAAAAGAAATTTGACATGAGAGATAAAACTTTTAAAACCTCCTAATTAACAAGATGATTTATGTTGTTGAGTCTTATGTCAATTTGTAAATGTCGTTATTATTAGGTTGAATGTCTAGTTTTGAATCTGAATCTGAAGACAGTTGTGTGAGTTATTATAATCACTTTTAAAACAAACAAAATTCTTAAAAAAATAAAAGTATAACAATAAACTTTTGAAGAAATTTAAAAGAGATTGTGCTTGTAAATATTGCATGATGGACTATTAATAAATTTTTTTGTGGTGATGTAACAGTTAACATTTTGTCAAAAGAATGCACTCTTTTATGTTTTATATTATATTATATTGAAAAAAACTCAAGTCTCACGTCGATAAAATATATAATCCAGTTTATAAATAACGACACTCCTTATTTTATAAGTTGGTTTTGTAAAAATGACTTAAATTTAATATAAAACTTAATATGGTGCTAGAGTCAACTCGATCGAACCATCCACCATTTATATACATGCACCGACACCCTTTATTCATAAGTCAATTTTATAAGAATGAGATAGATCAAATATAAAAATATAGTATATTATATATCTCATTTACATTGTACATACTTCAGTTTTTAATATAAAATAATATGTTTGGACTAAAATATCATTTTGCTTCATTTATTATTTGACCATGATAACTTACAATTATTTTAATAAATAAGAGTAACATTGAATAAAATAATAAATGTGTTATAAAATAATAAATATTTTGGGACAAAAAAAAATCTCAAATAAGATAGATAATGTTAAAAAGTGTTAAGTTATATCAAAATTAGTAAGCTTAAATGCAGTTTTAGTCCTCATATTTTAATTGATTCGCAATTTTGGTCCCCCTATTTCTAATTTTTCAATTTTGGTCCCCCTATTTTAACTGATGCGTAATTTTGGTCCCTCTATTTCTAATTTCGCAATTTTGGTCCCTCTATTTTAACTTATTCGTAATTTTGGTCCCTCTATTTCTAATTTCTCAATTTTGGTCTATTTATTTCTTAAAATTCAGACATTTGATAAATCTAATGGATCAAATACTTTTTTTAGTAAATTTAATTGATTACAATTTAAAACAAATATTTTTTATTATAAAAAACTATTTAAGAAATAGTTTTTAATTATATAAAACTAATTAATTCTAAAAATAGTTTTATTTATTATTTTTTTTAAACTGATTTCAAAATTTTATTATTTTAAAATTTTTTTTTTAATAATTTTTAATTATTATTTTTATTAATTCAATTATGATTTTAAAATAAAACCGAATTTTTATTATATTTAATATATTAA
>JBBPBP010000003.1:3774767-3795421 GCA_037974735.1 Cicer chorassanicum
GGAAATTAAAAGTTACTTATTTTGGATGCAATGTGATTTAATCTTGTGATCTAATCTAATTATAATTTTTACCCGGATATCTAATTAAAATACAATCTTTTATTGTTCTATTTAAATTGCAATAACAAAGTGAATTTATATGACAATTTGTGTTTTCTCGCCACAAAATCATTTTACATATATAATTCATCTTTATTATTATTTTTAATGAAAAAGTAGAATTTAAGATGAAAAGAGATCATTTCACTTTATAATAAAAAGATCAAAGAGTTTTCAATTTTGCTATGTATAATTTAAGATCTGTCTTTTTACTATTAAACCAAAAAATTAAGATATACTTTCATAGATCTCAATCAAAATACTTCTAAATAAGAAAAAAAAAATATTATTATTAATACCTTTTCATCTAGAGTGATTTTATATAAAAAAATAAGAGTTGGAAAAAGAAAATGACAGAAAGAAATAGGTAGAGAAAAACAGAAAAAATTTAAAAGGGAAAGCGACGGAGACCGAAACGAAAATCACATCTAAAAGAGAGATAGTTGATTAGAGAGATTCGCACACACTGCACCTTACTTTCTTTCTTTCTTTCTTTCTTTCTTTCTTTCATTCTGTGTTGATGAATTAATTTATAGCACTATCATATTCATAGCATTATTACACCATAAACATAAACCCTCACATTTTTTCAATTCAGATCTCTCTCTCTCTCTCTCTCTCTCTCTCTCTCTCTCTCTCTAAATGCCTCTTTCTCTCTGATCCACAATGGCGTTAAACAACAGAACCAAGGGATCTCCTTTTCCTCTTCTCGCTTTCCTTCTTCTTTTCCTTCTCGCACCCCTCATTTTCTTCTTCGCTACATCCCTTCCCACTGCTTCTGGTTCATACTCTCTCTCTCTCTCTCTCTCTCTAGATTTTTTTTAAATCATTTCCTGTTACATGCTATGCAGATCCTTGAATTTAAATGATAAATGGTTATTGGTTAATTTATTTTTGTCTCTGTGTATGTATGTGTTTTTGTTTGCATTTTTGTGTGTGTTTATTCAATTCGTAATTGTTTCATTGTTGTAGTGGAAGGTGTTTCGCTTTCAATTCATTGCCATGGCTTTTAGATGACAAAATGCTGTTTTTTGGGTTTATTAGATCTGTGCTTCCTATGGAACTGTGAAGTACTGCACTTGAATTTTTGTGCTTTATTCTGCGATTTCGATATGTAGATGTTCACTATGGATTGAGGTATTATATGTTTCTTGATTTGGTTCATTTGGCATATTCAATTGGAGTGATGGTGGAATTTGGTTTCTCTAAAGTGAGTAGTTAGTAAAGTGATGGTGGAATTTGGTTTCTCTAAAGTGAGTAGTTAGTAAAGTGAGTAAATCAATTAATGACATTGTAACCACTCGTGATTGGTTATGCATGTGTATATAATATCGAATGTTGATTTGTTTAACAATGATTGATATTACTCACTTTATTCTCTTAAAGTGAGCTGCTCTCTTTAAAAGAGCCTAATCCGTGATGGTAATAGGTGATGGTTCATGATAGTGTGTCTTGTCATTTGTCAATAACTCAATATTACTACTATTAAAATTAGATGCTAGGGTTGTGTAAAAAGAAATTAGATGCTTGGGTGGTTTGAAATTTGAATCATTGTCGTGTTAAGTTTACTTTAGGAATTAGGAGCAAAAGCGTTTAAGGTTCTAGTCATCTTGAGACAAAAATACTTTGCAGGGTTGAGTCAAAAAGGTGGCAAGAGTGTATACTTAGCTTTAGATAATCTGTTTGGTGCACCATCATCATCATTATTATTTTAATTTTGTAATTGGAAAGCAGTATTTGTAGATTAAGAACTTGTGGCAAGAAAAAAAGTATATTGGTTAATATTTTTTGTTTGCACTTTCCTTGGAGACCCTATGGCTTTGTGTGATTAGCATAGAGAGAGAGTGAATTGTGATGACAGTGTTGACAATTAGAGATTCTGCATTGTATTAAATGGGAACAGCCAATAGGGAATGGCTACGATGATTGATATGATAAGTTGTAACCTTTGATACTTACATGTCATGAATGTTCCCCATAAGTCATAACTACATGTCATGAATAATGTTTTTCATGAAATGCATCTCACTTTGCTTATGCCCCTGTTGCTGTTTTGCACTTGTGCTTCTGATCCTCGGTGTATCACTCATTGGTGTTTTGACTGAATCAATATTGTGTTTCAAACATCTGATTCTTCTAGTATATGAATGCTCTAGAACAGTGTTGTTAAATGGCGGCAATGGTGCTGCCATGGCAGAATGCTGGGCGGATTTTTGGAGAACCACCAACGACAATTTGTGAAGGAATATCCGTCATGGCAGTGCAATAGGCCACAATGGCATGTTTATATGGCAGATTTTTAGCTATCCGCCATATGCCATCAACAACACTGCTCTAGAAAGTATTGAATAACATTGTTGTGAGGAGGAAGAAATAGGAGAATAACATTGTAATGATATGATTGGCATCCCTATGAATTTCTCTTGTGTGCACATATTTATGAGTTTATGTATATTAATTACTTCAAATACATTATGCAGATCACGATGATATTTCAGATGTTACAAGCCAACAGGTAGCCCGTTTTATACGCTTTCAGACTAATTTATACAACTAAATGCATACTGCTTCTAGCCATTTTTTGACCCTATGTTGTTGGTATTTGCAGGCTTCCAAATGGAGAGGACAGAAGGCACTACACGACCTTAAGTCTTTTTTTCCAAAAGAGGCAAGCACAAGCTGACATTAATCTTGTTTTGCATATCGTAACATTTTGATGGAAGAGTTCACTTCATTGCCTTCTAACAAACATTATATTTTAGGTTCTCGATGTTATTATGTCCAGCACAAATGATATGGGGCCTTTGAGTCTGGAAAATTTCAAAAATAATCTTTCTGCTTCATGGAGAGTTGTTGGGTTAAAGATTTCAAACGCTACATATCAGGTTAGGATTACTGATGTGCTTCTGCTTGAAACTTCAATTTCCTGCCTGCAAAAGGCATTCTTGTCTTATTGCGAATAAATGCTAATCCTTTTTTTTTTTAAATTAAAGCTAAGCCAACCAGAAACACATCTTAGAGAAGAAAAACAAAAGGAGAAGGACGGAAAATCTTCAGGTTGTATGACATACTATCAGTTAATATACGCATGTTTCATTTTATTTTACTTTCTCATTTTCTATTTATTAATGCAGTTGGTCTTCCTCAGTGGACTGATAGCCCTGTAAAGCTAGCCAGAAGGGTGAGCATCATTCTTGAATATTTTTCTTTTTTTGACTTACATTTAACAAAATTATGCTGTAACACCTTTTAACTTGGTGGTTGTGATAGTTATGATAAAAGCCTAAACCACATATTTGTATGTTCTGTTTGAAAATATTAATTAACTTGTGGAGTGAGTATACTTTGTTTAGGGAACAACAAAATGATTCTTGACATAAACTTTGTTTTGTTCTTTGAAAATATCTTCTGCAGCAATTAATAGAGAAAAGGATGGCAAATCGTGCTGCTGAGTTGGGAAAACAAGATGATGAAGTTATTGTAAAACTTGAAGATTCAGCTATTGAACGTTCAAAGTCAGTTGATTCAGCAGTTCTAGGTAAATACAACATTTGGAGGAAAGAAAATGAAAATGAGAATGCTGATAATACCGTTCGGTTGATGCGAGATCAGATCATTATGGCTAGAGTATACTTGAGTATTGCCAAGATGAAAAACAAGCTTCAATTATACCAAGAACTCCAATCTCAACTTAAAGAGAGTCAGCGTGCTTTAGGCGAGGCAACTTCTGATGCTGACCTACACCACAAGTATGTGCAATTTTCTGTCAGTGTATAAATATCTGCATTTCTATGTGTTTGTATTAACTGACCTAATTAATTATCTTTAGTGAACATGAAAAAATCAAAGCTATGGGCCAAGTTCTTTCTAAGGCGAAAGATCAATTGTATGACTGCAAGTTGGTTACTGGGAAATTGAGGGCAATGCTACAAACTTCTGACGAGCAAGTTAGAGGCTTGAAGAAACAAAGCACATTCCTTAGTCAGTTGGCTGCCAAGACCATACCAAATGGGATTCACTGCTTATCGATGCGCCTTACCATTGATTACTACCTCCTTCCACCTGAAAAGAGAAAGTTCCCTAGGACTGAGAATTTGGTTAATCCTAGTCTTTATCATTACGCCCTATTCTCAGACAATGTTTTGGCTGCATCTGTTGTTGTCAACTCAACGGTTGTCAATGCAAAGGTAAAGGACTATACTAACCATCTTTTACCATACATGTGTGCTTGTGCATGTCTTCCAAGCACATTATTTTTTACAGATGATGAATAATTTGAGTTTGGGCCCATGTCTTTGACAATGCAGGATCCTTCAAAGCACGTTTTTCACCTTGTTACTGATAAACTGAATTTTGGAGCCATGAACATGTGGTTTTTATTGAATCCTCCTGGAAAAGCTACAATCTATGTTGAAAATGTTGATGAATTTAAGTGGTTGAATTCATCCTACTGCCCAGTCCTTAGACAGCTTGAATCGGCAACAATGAAAGAGTATTATTTCAAGGCAGGCCATCCAACCACTACCGGTGCTTCGAATCTCAAGTACAGAAATCCAAAATATCTTTCAATGCTCAACCACCTGAGATTCTATCTTCCACAAGTTTATCCAAAATTGGACAAGATTCTTTTTCTTGATGATGACATTGTTGTCCAGAAGGATTTGACTGGATTATGGGATGTGGATCTTCATGGAAAAGTAAATGGTGCAGTTGAAACCTGTGGTGAAAGCTTTCACCGGTTTGACAAGTATCTTAACTTTTCAAATCCGCATATTGCGAAAAACTTTGATCCCAATGCTTGTGGTTGGGCATACGGAATGAACATGTTTGATTTGAAGGTGTGGAAAAAGAAGGACATTACTGGCATATATCACAGGTGGCAGAATTTGGTAAGCAGTTGAACATAACATTCATTTACATCTTGTATCTATTCTCAGTATTGGATTCTCTCCAATCACACAGCCTAAGGATCTTGACAATTGGATGAAGATCGGTTAACTCATATTCATATTCCGAGTAGTATTTAAAAGCCAATTTGGTGAAATCAGAATGTGAACCATCTGATCATCATCCAAACAGTTTAGATCCTTTGATTGCATGACCATGTGCTTCCTCTAACTACAGAGATCCGTTTATTCTAACAAAATTAGACATAAACAAATGATCTTTTTTGCTGACAATTTTTTTCCTTTTTGATTTCAGAATGAAGACAGGGTACTGTGGAAATTAGGAACATTACCTCCAGGGCTAATGACATTCTATGGATTAACACATCCACTTAATAAGTCATGGCATGTACTTGGTTTAGGTTACAGTCCAAGTGTTGATCGTTCGGAGATTGAGAATGCGGCTGTGGTACACTACAATGGTAATATGAAGCCATGGTTAGAGATAGCCATGACAAAATATCGTCCTTACTGGACCAAATATGTCAAGTATAACCATCCTTATCTTAGGAACTGTAAGCTAAGTGAATGGTCTTGATAAAACAAAATCCTAAGTACAAAGAACACTCTTTTTCCTCCAGAATATACCCTCAACCTTCTCTCTCTTTTCTAGCTTGGCAATTTCAAGGGAAAGTGCCTTGTTAGAATATATGATTTATTGTCCAAGTGATAGAGTCAAGTGCTTGTCCCCTACTTCATCATCTCTTTCCCACGTCACTGTCATTGATTTTTGCTTTCCATTCATTTAATTTGTTTACACCATCCTCACTAATTTGAAACAAGGTACAATAAATAGTATACCTTGTTTACTATAAAGAGATCCTTCATTGTACACTTTGATGCTAAGAATGGACTATAGATTGAATAACAATTTTATGTATTCTTTCAACAGTAGCTTTCTTGTATGGTTTTGAAAAGCTGTTTGAATGTTTACATTGTATGAATTTTCTCCAAGGGCACGTGACACGCTTCGTTAATAAGTGATAAAATGATTGTTGTAGTGTTGTCTCATGTGTAGAGCAGTAAATAAAGCCTCAAAGTCCTCTCTTAAAAATATCTTACTAAGTCCCTAATATTAAGTTCTCTACTGAAATAAATTTTTTAAAGTCTTGGTTCATTATTTCATTATTTTTTGTTGGCTTAAGTGAATGGGATCATAAGTTCAATGTTTTGTTAATTGAAATATTTATTTTGACATTTATTTTTCTTGAAAAAATATTGAAAAAGTTTCTCAAAAAAATCTGTAATATTTTTTTCTCAAAAAATTTCGTAAGCAAAATCAAAAAATTATTTTTCTTGAAAAAATTGATTTTTTTTTTCAAATCAAAAAAATTTTATACATCTTTTTTAATCAGAAAATTTTGAGAAAAAAATTAAAAAAAATCAATATTATTTTTCAAAAAATATCTTTTTATTTTAAAAAAAGTGGGTCCATAGACTCCACTTAGCCCACAAAATTTTAGGAGCTTTTTAGTTTTAGGATCTTTTAAACTATGAAATTTTTTGGCACCCCCAACATGTGTGTTGGGGCTAATAATTAGCAGGCTTATGAAACTCACAGCCCTACTCATGTGCGAGACAAATATTAAATCTTTATCCAACATTCAATTTTGAAAAAAACTTACACTGTACTCATTCAAAGTGAAGTTTCTCCGACAGAGTCGAGATGAACTTAGGCGGGTATCTGTAAGATAAAGGACGAACAATAGTTTGAATTGAAGTGGCTTAAATTTACAGAACGACATAAATAAATTCATATTAAGAATTACTATTGACATAATGCAAAAAAAGAAAACAAAAAAAAAAACTCCTAGTAAATCAATCATGTTGCATGTATGCTAAGTTTTGTTAAATAATCTTAATAAGTTATTCAATCCAATTGATCCGAAGTAGATCGAGGAGGATGATTGACTTTGCGACCTGGATAGAAACTTGGATCCCGTTGAAAAGGAGGTATTTACAAATACTATGATGCTCAAATTAGTATTGATTCAAAGAGAGTGAGAGGTATTAGGATGAAAAAATGTGTGTACATTATTGGATGTCGGCGGTACTGTTTATATAGGTGAAAGTCCAAAGTCCCAACGTGAATGGGAACAACAACAATGAATAGTCATTGTTGTAGGCAGATTCTGCGGGGTGTCGCTTTAAGATCGTAACGGCTAAGTCTAGCCGTTGGGGTAGAAAATTCTAATTATCTGAAGTGGACTAATATTTTGGATCGTGCCAACGTAAAAAGTCGGATTGGATTTCAACCAATCTAGAACACCAACTTAACAGGTGTAATTAAAGAGTTGTCGGAGAAGAAAGCTTCTAAAGTCGGATTGGACTTCAACCAATCTAGAACACCCACAAATTCAGACAAATTCAACTGTTGTCATTTTACTTTCAATACTAAAACTTTTAACAATGTAGTGACAAAACCACATTGTCCATTGCTAAAAGTTGTTGACGAACATTTGGCTCTCTCAAATACATCCAAAGCAGGACCACCAATTTGTCCTTCCATTAAACACTTCACTAATTCCTCCTCATCAATTAGGGGACCTCTTGCAACATTACAACCATTCCTTTGTTTCCTATTGCCGACATCACTTCCTTGTTAACAATGTGCCTTATTTGTTCATTTAGTGGACAACATAGAACTAACGTATCGTTAGTAGCTGCAAGTTTGAGTATGTTTGAATAAAAAGTGTATGTAACAAAGGGATTTTTCTTCCTTGAAAGGTACAAAATTCTGCATCCAAAAACCTCAAACTTTTAGCTACTTCCATGCCAATGCTTCCTAATCCAACAATCCCAATTCGCTTTCCCCCTAGCTGAAAACTCAATATTAATTGATTGTTACTATAACATTATGTTATATACAAGCTAAAAAAATTACCGAAATAATTATATGTCCACTTGAAGTACGATTGTTTTTAACCGAGCAAAAATGTAAATGGGCGAGGCTCAATTTACTATTTTAACTAAGCATTTTACATAAAACAAACTTAAATATGCTTTTAGTTTCCGTATTTTACTTAAAACAAAATTTTAGTTTCTCTATTTTTTATATCTGAATTTTATCAGTCTTCATATTTTTCCCCACAACTCAATTTAAGATTTTTTTTATGACGTGTCGTATTCATTAATGATTAGAATTATATTTGATTAAGTGACATTGTTAATTTGAAGAGGAAATAGTGAATTTCAGCAAAATAAGATTATATTTGATTAATAAGATTGGAAAAATGTTGGAACGATGATCTTTATTTTTTGTCAAAATTAATAATGCCACACCATCAAATATAATTTATCATTATTAACGAAGGTAACACGTCATAAAAGTAAACCTCAAATTGGATCGTGGGAAAAATTCCGAAAATTGTAAAATAGGGGACTAAAATTCCATATTAAAGTTCTAACTCAAATGACAAATGTGGATATTATTACATTAACCATCATGTCCCGGATTTAAATCCAGAATCTTGCAGTTGTATGAGTTAATTAATTATGGTGATATTTATCATCTCTCTTAAAACAAAAAAAAAAAATTTAGATTAAAAATATGAGACTAAAATCTCGTTTTAGTCAAAATATAGGACCAAATGTGCATTTAATCCTATAAAATATGTGACAAAATATAGATTTAGTTTGAAAAACTTTGCCCTCCATAGTTCAAACACCCAAAACTAAACTCCCAACCATAAGTCATCAACACATTAATTAATCATATAAACGTTCAACTTTCCAGAAAAATTACACATTACATACTGCATTAATTAATTAATTAATTAATTAATTAAGGCAATTGATCGTAGTTCAAAACGATATTGAAGCAATAAAATGTTCAATTTATAGTACTAGCAAATATTAATAGAAGTAACAAAGTGCATAAATTGTGTTGCAAGTACATCTTATACGCGGCTACAAGTACATTTGATGTATTTAATATGTTTATAAGTAATAAAGTGCATAAATTATCTTGCAAGTACGTCTTATACGGTGGGTGGCTACAAGGACATTTAATTTATTTATTATGTTTAGAGTTCGAGTTTAAACTCTCTCTACAATTAAGATGTTTGAATTTCACACTAGAAAGTAAAAAAAATGCATTAATTAAAACAATTCATTAAATAGGGCTAATAAACGTTTCAACAGTAGTGGTGGAATTACCTTAGAGTCCCCTTTCAAGGCCTACTCCAGCTTTAAAAATTATAGTTTTAATTTTCTTATTTTTTTATTAATTCATAAAATTAAATTTTTTTTTTTTATTTTAAAATCTGACTGTCCCATCATAGTTTTTTAATTAAAAAATGATTATGTATTATGTTTTAAAAATAACATGACCTATAATGTAATGATGCAGAATGATTCACATTTATTGAGTGAATTCACTCTCCAAATAAAATCTACTATTTTTTCCGTATTATTATTGTTAATTTTATTGTTATTATTATTAAAGAAAAAAAAAATGTTTTAATTGGATTTGTCCACGTGAGAAGAAAAAAAAGAAAAGGGATAAATCCCTAAGTCAAGATAGAGGAAAGTGCCCCACATAGAAAGCAAAAAAGGGAAGAATGATGTGGTTTCTTGCAAACTTGTTCCGTTTAGTCTATAATTTTAGTATGTTATTTCTACTCTTGAATTTGTTATGTTAATATACAATCTTAGTAGAATTACTTTAAAATACTCACTTTAGTGAAATGTTATTGTTTTTGTTGACTGATGTTTCCTAGTGTTATTAAGAAGACTATGGTGTATCCATTAATTGTTACAATAGAAGTTTTTCACGTTAAAAAATATATTTGTCTCATATTTAATTTTCTATCAATTGTTATTGTTATGTGAAATTGTATTTTTTGTATAGTTCTTTACGTGGGAGAAAAATATTATGTATTATTGAGATAGTTATATTTGGTTTTTTCCAACAACAACCATAAAATTGTAATAAGACTCTCTAAAAAAATTTATTTTTAACTTCGGAAATTATTCATTTTTGTAATTTAATTAATGAGATATAAATAATTAATGCATTTAGATGGTTCTATATTATGATATCATTATATACCACATCATTTATAATGAGTTATATCGGTATTTTTTAGTTCAAAAATCTTAAAGAAAAATTAAAATTTTATCAAATTTTAAAATAAGGAGATTAATTATGTAAATCGGTGAAAATAATTAAACCTAAAAATAATATATAATAGTAATGAAGTTATATGACGGCATAGTTACTGGTTACTGGTTACGCTTACTGAAGCTTTAATTGAAAGTTGCTTTAGCTTTTCAAAAACATGTTATTGTCTCCCATCATAATCAATAATCAACGAACATATAAAGGAAACTGCTTTTTCTTTTTTGAATTTTACCATATAACCTCATAATATAATATACTATATTATTTATTCATTTCCTTTATAGAAGATTAAATTTCAATAAAAAATTGGGACATATTTGAAGTAAGTCTTTGGACCTCAGATACTTTATATTTTATTTGATAACAAGAATAATTATTAAAAATAATTAGTTAATATTAAAAATATAAATTAATTATACATAAAAATTAATATATTTATAATTTGACTTTTAACATACTTGATTGTCTGAGTCTCTGCCCAAAGGCACTTGTTAACTAATTATATATATAAATTCCATATTAAAAATATATTGAAAGGTTGTAATTTCAACTTTTTAAAAACTTAAAATTGATTATTTTCAATACAAATTTCTAAATTCGTGTAACTTTTTGTTAAGATATTCTATGAAGTAATATAATTTTAATAAAATAATATAATAATTGAATATAACTACGGTGTATATTCATTAAACTTTTTCTTAAATGCTGAAATAAAATAATTATAAAAAAAAAAGTCGAAATAAAATATTCAGTCTAATTTAACTGGTGTGATTAAGGGCTTATTGGAAAAGAAAGCTTCTAGATTATGTTCCACAAGTTGAGTCGCAGCCATGAATGTTTCAGTAGTAAATGCAGCATTATGTGGTGACAAAACCACATTGTCCATTGCTAAAAGTTGTTGAGGAACATTAGGCTCATTCTCAAACACATCCAAACCAGCACCACCAATTTGTCCTTCTATTAAACAATTCACCAATTCATCCTCATCAATTATGGGACCTCTTGCAACATTTACAATTACTCCTTTGTTTCCTAATGCCAACATCACTTCCTTGTTAACTATGTGTCTTGTTTGCTCATTTAGTGGACAACATAGAATTAATGCATCACTTGTAGCTGCAAGTTCAAGCATGTTTGAGTAGAAAGTGTATGTAACAAAGGGTTTTTTCTTCCTTGAGAGGTACAAAATTATGCATCCAAAAGCCTCTAACCTTTTAGCTACTTTCATGCCTATGTTTCCTAATCCAACAATCCCAACTCGTTTTCCCCCTAGCTGAAAACTCAATATTGATTAATTGTTACTATTACATTATATTATAGTCAAAACAATCCAAAATCTTAACAAAAATAATAAATTTTGTAATTTTTTATGTTGTTATTTGACTTCCTCCTACGATACTCTTAAAATTCAGATTTAAAATTGAAATTAAAAAATCTTGATTTTTTTTTACAATGTCTAATATCGTAAACAAAAATGGAGGACAAGACTAAATATACGGAGCCTAGTTCTTCGTTATAAGATGCATTAGTCAAAAATACTTTAACTTATATTTTTTTTCTTTTTTTCTATATTATTGTATTAAAGTGTTCTGAGATGTAGTTCAAATATTTGATTTTAAGAGTATGAATATACCAGACAGTGATGACTCTGAACATGAAAATATCCACGATCCAATATTTTTAGGACACCAAAATTATTATTTTTGCTTAGTAATTAATATCATATACATACATTAAAATAATAATGATTTACGTTTAAAGTTTAAACTTAGTAATCAGGTGTTATTCTTTCATGTCATTGCTCTATATTTATTCATCAAATTTTTTGTTTGATTTATTTATTATAATTTTCTGTTTTTGTTTATACTTGTTGGTCGATTGTTTGAACATGTTGTTTAATTGTTTAGCTAAGTGTTGGACTTGTTGTCTAAAAAATAAACTTGTTGTCTAAAAAATAAACTTGTTGTCATCTAAAATAAATGAGCTTTTGATACGTTTTTTTATAAAGCATTCTACGATTTCTATGATGCAAATTCATATAGTTTATACTCTTAAATTGAAAACTTAGAGAATGGAAAAGTAAATATGAATATTCAACAACAAGATATTTTAATTCGAAACAATCCGCGGTGGAGCTTAATCAAAATCTTTGGGGATGCCAAAGTTTAAAAATTTAATTAATAAATTAAATATGATATTGTATATATAAATTTTAAGTTGTAAATTTATGATTTAAGTGCATACAAAAATTGCAAATACAATGATAGAGGGAGAAGGAATTAGACCGTAAAACTATACAAATTTGAGAGCGATTGAGTTATAGGTATACCATATCGGTTTGATTTAATTTTTTGGGTGGAAATTAAACAAAAAAGATAGTCAATTTATAAGAACTTTTAAAAAAATTCTCACAAAACTCATATCAAAATGATTAAAAAAAAACATGTTGATTTAGTTTAGTTTAATCGTATTAACATTTTTAAAACACTAAACTTTTTATATTATTAAAATGATTACATAATTTTTTTATGACACGAATACATAAACTACAGTGAAAAAAATAAAATATAAATAATTAAAAAAATGATAAAATACAACACATCTTTTAAGATAATACTACTAATATAATGTGAAATAAAATATAATAGCTTCGTTTAAATATTGATGGTCGATTTTAAATTAAGTGAAATTATACCCAGATCAATAGAAGTTGAGTTTATTTGGTATGATTCAATTTGGACTCAAGCACGAAAAAAAATTGAAATTAATTTAATTGATTTCGATAATTTGTGTGTTTATAAAATCATTAATTTGATTTTTATATCTCTAAACAAAACCCACATACACAATTGAAATTTAGATAAAAGATCAGTGTATCTTTTTAATTAACTTTATTTGATTATGATTTTTCTTATATGAAAAAAATTTGTTGGAGACTTCGGCCACCCCTTGTCCCAACAAATATTTACCAATAAAAACAATGACAAAACTAGATATTTTGATATTGTAGGTCTAAATGAAAATGAACTTATTTCTACTTTTGTTAGAACAACCTAGTCGATCTTTTGTAAAAAAATTGTCAATCTATTCTATTGGACATTTGTGTTTGTTTTTCTTAACAAAATTGTTTGAACTTGACAAAATACATCTTATAGTCATTTAAGTTATATAAAGATAGTCATTTATGTTTGTAAGCGTCACAGTTTTGAACTATTTTTAGTGCTAATCTCATTTTAATCATTTTTTGTTAAAGATTTTTAAAGTTTTACTATGAGTTTGTTATCAGTCATATAAAGAAAAAAAATTCATGTAATTTCATGATCTGGATTACGACAATTTTACATTTAATTTTAAGAATCCTAATATGTGTCTTACTTGAACTCTATTATATTTTTAAAAGTTGATTGAAGATTTATGTTCTTATGATTATTGCAATCAAAACCTCTTATAAGAATTGCATGAGTTTATTGAAAAAAATGAAAGAATTTTGGGTTTTAATTTTACTGGTTTTAAATTTGGATCATTAGTGTAAACATTTATTAATTGTGCAAAATTTATGTTAACTGCAATATATTTATTTTCTCCTTATTATTTAAATACAAATATAAATTATTTTTTATGAATGTAATGTTGAAATAAAAGTGTACTTAAAATAGAGAGGGGAAAAATTATTATTGTGCTTGCCACGAGTAGTCTCGTGCTCCTCTACGTATTTTCATGTGCAATAGAGAAATCAAAGCTACGTAGTTATTGGATAAAAAATGTGGATGTTTGGTTGTTTTTAAAAGAAAAATGTTTTGTTATGATAAACAAGTTTGGTAAGAAAAAATATGTTGTTTTGACGAAAGAAAATGATATTGTGTATGAGAAATTAATCGTGTCCAGTATGTTTGATTGTTGTAACTAATTCCTAAAAAAAGTGAATTTTAGGTTTATGTCTTAATAACTCAGGGAATTAAAAAGTTGTAGTATCAAGTTAATCATTTTAAAAAAATTTGATTCATAGCTACAAATTAATTATAGATAAAAGCACTAAAAGAAACAAATAATATAAAGAGAATAGATTGAACTCATTGAATAGTACCCCGCCCAGAGCCGAAAAATCTAATCAACCTTACTTAATTTAAACCATTAATTTTTCTATAAATAAAAACATTAATTAATAAAAAAAAAATCTAAAAACTAAAAGATTCTAAAAGAACAAAGAAACAAAAGAAAAAAAAAGAAAGAGAAAGGAGAGAAGATGAAGGAGAGTGAGAGAGAACAATCGCGAAAGAGGAAAAGTGACACACTAACTTAGATCTATAACGGAGCAATGATGAAGAAGAAGACAACAATGTGCGGTCGTGTTGTGTGGTTGAAGGGTGGTTGGTCGCCAGAGTTACACTCAATGGCGGTGACGGTCCTATACCTGTAAAACTCCGGTGACCGACCATCCGTGTAACTTCGGCAGCCGACCACCATTCAACCATACAACACGGCTGCGCATTTATGGATGTATTAAAAAAAAAAAGTTTCTATTGAGTTTCTACATTTTTGTTCAGAAAAAACCCTCATCTGCATTTCTTTTTCTATTTCTTTATGGAGCAAAATCCCTTCCTTTTCTATGTTCTTTTTTTTTTTGGGAAAAAATTCCCCCTTATATTTGACATTTGTCTTCTATTTATAGCCTGAAAATATGTTGTTGGTGAATCATTTGTGTACATGAAATAAGATCGAGTTATGTTTTTTTAATTGATTTTGCAATATAAATCAAGGAATGATAAGTAAAGATAGAACTTTCATTTTTTAATGGATTGTAATCTTAGTGAAGATTATGCCTTTAGAAGACAAAAGGAGCTAAACATAAAGTTGAAAATGTGATTTATGAGATAAAATATTGGACTAGATTTGTGAGTGTAATTTTAATTTTTTGAAAAATAATTTAAGATAATAAAATATGGTAACAAATATATAAAATTAATTACATTATTATTGAGAGACAAATATGATATTTTGTATTTTACGGATGAAAAAAATTATAATTATTAATTGGAAAAGAAAAGACAACAAACAAACCTTGGAGATAGAACAATATGGGAAATCAAACCGCATGGTTGTTCGAACAAATCTATCTGCTGCTGAAATTTTGATTTGCACATCAATGAGTAAAGCCACAGCCATGTCAGCAAGATCCTCTGAGTACAAGCTTCCTATATTAGCAACTTGTATACCTCGACATTTGCAAACACTAAGGTCTATGTGATCAGTTCCAGTGCTAGAGGTGACAACAAGCTTCAAACAAGGGAGAAATTGAAGAACAATAGCATTGATGGGTGAATAAGCGCAACATATAAGAGCTTGAAACATTGTTGGATCATATTTGTTTTCAACCATGAAATGGTCTAGTGGTGGTGAGTTATAAGCATTCCATGGTTTTGATAAATTGTACTTTTGGGGGTGTTTTGGTTTGAGGACTGTTATGTTTATTGGAGGACCAATTACAAGAACATTTGGAAGATTGTCTTTGGTTTGTTTGTTGTTTTGGGAATCATTCACCTTCTCCATTGTGATGACCTTTGCTAATTGGTATGGAGCCGAAGAGAAGATTGTATTTTATATATGAAAAATCTTTGGTGTATATCCCGAAATATACACTTTGAGAGATAAAGAAATTGGTGTAACAATTATGATAGATTAATAATGTAATATAAAGAAAGCGATAGAGAAAAAATAAAGTGTTAAATAAATATAGAGAAATTAAAAGTATACAAATATCATTGTTTATATATATGTGTGTGTTTTGAATATGATGAATACTAAGAAAGTGAGTCCTTTCTCCACCTACTCTAAAACAATATAGATTCTTTCTTCTTTTTTATCCATTATTTTATCTAATTAAGCGACCGTTACCACACAAATTTAATTTTTTTTCTTTTGCATTTTTATATGATTTTGTCGTCTGAGTCCGACATTGTTTTGTTCATTGTCTTAGTGCGATATTGTAACATCCAAAAATTTATAATAAACTATTTTTTTAATTAAATAGGATTTTAAAGAATTAATTTGATTTAAATTTTTTTAGAATATATATTGATTAATTTTCTTTATATGTATTTGTTATGATATGATAATTTTATACATATTTAATTAACTTAATGAGTAGTATTAATTATAAATATTATTTTTAATTATTTTTAATTATTTTTCTAAAAAATAATAGTATTTTAGTGTGAGTGTTTTGAGAATAAAATTTCAGGTAATTTTACGTGTATATGTGCATTAATAATGGTTAAAATACTTTCATATGCATTTGACTAAATGATTAACGTGCGCACAATTATATTTTAATTACCTATAACTATTTCTTATTTTAATTAATTATTTTGATTATATTGTGAATATTTTAAAGTATCTATTTTTACTATAGAAGTGTTAAAATGTGCTCTTGATGTTAAAATGTCTTAAAATGCATATATTGGTAAGTATGTAATAGTTTTGAATATTAGAGTTTTTGTTATTATTAATATATTTTTAAAATTTTAATTACTTTAACTAATCTATTTTGTAAAATATTGGTTTTGAAATATTAATAATATTGTGCTTAGTTGTCTTTATATGTGTGCTTGTTATGATGTGCCTATTTTATAAATATTTAATTAATTTGGTGCCGAATATAAAATATTGATGTTATATTTATGTATTTTGTCATTTTAACGATTATCAAAATATGATAATATTTTAATTTGATATTTTGAAAAATATTATGTTAATGGCAAATAAATAAATTAAAATAAGTGTCTAATTAATTGGGCTTGTATAATAAAAAATACCGTCGAGAAAACTTTATCAGTTTTTGTGCCAAATTTAATATGTTCTTTCCTCCATTGATTTAGTTAATTTAACCATCTTTTAATGATTTTTAGCTCTCCCAATTTCTCTAAAGTCCTCAACTTCTCTGTTTATGAGTTTCGCTATTTTGCATTGTTCTTCTTCAATGTAACTCTGATTTGAGTGAAACCAACACCAAAACGGCTGTGTGAACAGTGGCTAAATGATGAACAAATTATTTTTATGACTTGGGGTAAGTTTCCTTTACTCAAGTTCGATATTGACCCCTTTTAGAGTGTTCTCATTTTTTTTTTTAAATTTTTCTCTAAATTGTCGAGTTCGATCAATTAGAGAACAAAGAGTCAAAGCACTAGAGGATTTTCTCTTGTTGACTTGGATTAGCGTGTTAAAGTGTCAAAATAAGGTAAAGAGTGAGAGAGCGTTTGAATTTATGGGTATAATATATTGTGAGATGGATGGGAAAACCGTATTTCTCAACGATTCATCTGAAGCTCGTTATGTACGGCAGTAGTCTTTTGAGAGATAAATTAAATAATGTGAAAAATATGAGAATTGTGAGATTAAAATGTGAAATATAAATGTGTTGAGACAAAATCCCAAATTAATGTTTTGATGATAATTAAACAAAAGTTAATTAAGACTTCTAATTATGATTCTAAGTGTTTTGGTATTTAACATGTGTGTTTTAGTGTGTTAATCAAAGATAGGTACCAAACAATTCAAAATAGATCATATTAAAAAGAAGCAAGTTTATTCAAAGAAACGAAGAACGTTCTTGACAGAATTCTATAAAACGAAGAACGTTCTCCACAGTTCCAAATTAACAAGAATGATTAGATTCTTAAAGAAATAATCTGGTTCCATTATTTACAATCTGTTCTAGAATTTCAGTATAAGAATCACTCCAAAGAACAAAGGCAAAAGCTATGCTTCATAATTTATTAAACAAGATCATTCTCCAAGTTAAGCAAGCATGAAGTACAAAACTAGCAGGTTAGACTGGACACCTCAGTTGTACTTTTTAGCAACCTGCAAACATGATACAAAGCAGTGAATCACTTCAGACAGCTGTCTAGTGAAGCTTAAACCTCAGCATACCTCAAAGCAAGAACGAAGATCGTTCTTGGTTTACAAGAACATTCATGCTTTAAAGCAAGAACATATTCCTGTTTTAAGGTTGATCTTATCCACTTACTGACAGATGATAGCTGGACCATTCTCAACGGCCAAATAAGTTGTCATAAGCCTTCTTGAATTCTATAAAAGAAGCCTCAAGATGAAGGATGGATCAGAGTTTCAAGTGCAAAGCAATACATCACTCAAACAATCATATTCGAAATCTCTTAAGCTTCTCAATCATTTCACAAAGATTTAGTTCTATTCTTAACAAGATTTCAAAATCAACTTTACTAAGTTCTAATCTAAGAATCTAATCTCAAACATGAGTTGAGGTTACTCAGATTCTACCAATCTTTTTAAATCATCACTTTGTAGCTCAAGACTATACTGCTGAAATAGTTTGAGTAATTTGTAAAAATCCTTTTATGTTTAAAAGGTAATGTGTAAAAATCTTTTCTAAATATTGAAGGGTAACCTGTGGAAATCCTTTTTGGTTTGAAAGGTAATATTTTGTAACAGATCAAAACTGATGTGAACAGACTGTGTGAAAATCAAGAACGGTCTAGCTTTGAGCACTTAATGGAAAATCTCACAATTGTGAGGACTGGACGTAACCCGTTTTGAGTGAACCATGATATATCTCTGTGTGATATCTCTTTCCTTATCTCTATTTACTTTTTATCTTCTAATCATATATTATATAGGTAAGTTAAAATTTTGTGCAATAGGTAAGTTACTTGAGTTAGATACCTTGAGTTTTAACAGGAATTTTTAAATAGGGACAATTATAATTCAAACCCCCTTCCTTATAACTGACATTGTTACTTCAAAATGTTTATAAGGTGTTGATTGATTTAATTTTTTATAATTGTGTGATATTTGATATCATTGTGATATTGAATGTTGAGTGAATTTCGTGTTTGTGCTTAATTTGATGAGATTTTGTGATGTGATGATAAAATTGGAATGCATTGTGTGACATAATAATATATGATGAGGATGGTGATTGAAGATTTAGATGTTATCAAATTGTGATGAGTATGTTGATGTCACCTCATAGTTGATGAAACTGTGGTGATTCCACCTTGGGCAAAGATGGTGCTCTTAATGGAGTCTAGGCCAACGAGGAGAGAAATTAGACATTGGAATTTTTTGACGTGGAGATTATCTTGTCATCATATAAGTAAGGTCTGACATAAGGATTTTGGAGATGTGCAATCGAATGAGTCTGATCGTTGAGGTCTGCTATTGAGCCTTACGCCAAGACTGTTAGACCTTGGGGTATTCTGGTGGGGAATTCCTAAGAGACTTGGAGGTAGTCCTCCAAATGTTGGGAGTTACCATGCAACACACATTTACTTCGACCGTCACGTATATGGGTCTTGAGTTGAGTTGAGGGGATCTATGAGGACATAGTCAATTTGAATTATTCGTCCACTTGCGCGGTGGCATAGCATCGAGCCTCGTAACCAAGTACTTCAGAGTTAGAATGGTACCAAATTGTGAAGAGTTAGAAAACATAAGCTTATGCATAACATTTCATTTTTTGTGTGATTGTTTTGTTGTGATTAATGTGTTTCAAAAGTGGTAATAGTTTCTCTTAGGTGATTTGATGCATATTATAATGAGAGAATGATTTTACGTGAGTGACTTTGATGTTATAATATGGTATTATTTCCTTAAATATTTTGATATATTATGATGTGTTATGATACAGTTTATTATGATCATTTGTGTGTTCTTATTTTTACTATACTATCAACATGATTTCGAAATTCACCTTCGTTGTTTGTGTTTGATTGGTTTGACTCTACATTTGTGAAATCGCAGTTGTTACAAATTAGTGAGTCTTGAAGTTCAAGTTTAGGATAAACTCCGCCTTAATATGTGATACCGAGAATGAGAATTATAAGTTTATTTTATTTATTAAATTAGAAGTTACTTTTTATATGAAAATCTTGTTAGTAATAATAAGCTTCTAGAATTAAATTAGTAAACTACATTTAAATCAATTTTATTGAGATTGCACTTTTTTATTTGGAAAATTTAGTTTAAAGTGCTTCATATGTACTTTGAAAAATGTGATATTCTAAATTAATTGTAAAAGTTTTAATTTTTTGAAAAAATTTCTATTTATTCGTTGTAAATTAATTTGTACAAAAAAAAATCTAGTAAAAACTATTATTTATATATATATATATATATATATATATATATTATTTTGAGGTTTATGGTGTCATAGGCGTTGTTTGATTTCTCTATCTTGTTGCAGTATTCATTTGATTCAGATTATAAGACATGAGTATTTTGGACATTAGAACTTTGTGATATATATAAGTATGTTGTCGTTTTATGTTATTAATATGAGTGATATAGTTTGTTTGTATATTCATCTTTATCGATATCAATGAATTTAAAATTTACGTTGTATCGATGTATTCAATCATTTAAATGAATGAAAATTATTTTTTAATAAAAAAAACTATCTTTACGTCAAGATTTTATTTTTTTAAGAATTTCATTATATAAAGTTA
>JBBPBP010000003.1:3795451-3816198 GCA_037974735.1 Cicer chorassanicum
ATTTTGAGTGAATAAATAAATTGATCATTAAAATTATAAACATCAATCAAATTAATTAATGAATTTTAGGAATTAATAAATAATCTCTTAAATTATAAAGTGTTAGTTAGTTGTAATAAGATGAGCTATGATATTTATTGCATGTTAATTAAATATGTGGTCATTTCATAGATTAATCCTCCATGTCAATATCATCATAATAAAAATCAATTTAACTATAAAACTTAAATTTTCATAGACTAATTTATTAATAATCACTTCATACATAATTACAATTATTGAAAAAATGATTTTGGAATGATCAAAATTTTATTAAAAAATTATAATAAAGTTTATTACAGATTATATTTATAATTTAACAATATAAAATGGGAGCATGTTTGATATATCAAAAATCAAACAGCACTATACTTAAGTCTAATTCGAGTGAAAAATGTTGATACGGTTAGATTGGACATTTTATATTAAGTTTAAACTCAAAACGTCACAATTATATAATTAAGTATGATAAAATTTAAATTTAATTGCAGTTTTAGTTCTTTTATTTTTACAAATTCACGAAATTGATCCCCTATTTAAAAAGTCAACAGTTTTGGTTCTTCCCTCTGATTTTTTAACTAAAAAATGATGGCGTAAGATGCTTTAAATAACATGACATATGATACAATGATGTAGAATGATTAACACCTATGAAATTGAAATAAAACGTCTTAAAAATTTAGCTTTCAACATCGGAAATTTTTTATATTTTTAATTTAGTTAATGACATATGAATAATTAATGCATCTAGATGGTTATATATCATAAAATTGTATATGATATCATTACAAATATGTCAAATTTTTATTTTTTTTAGTTCAAAAATATGAAGGAGGGATCAAAATTATCGACTTTTAAAATAGATGGATTAATTTTATAAATAAATAAATAATAATAGAAGGATTAAAACTACAGTTAAATTTAAAATTTAAGATCTATTTTAAGACAAAAATAAAAAATCAACCAGCACCAAAGGCCTCCTCTTTTCCGTACCGTAGCTGCGTGTTTCTCGTGTGTCGCTGTTTTTCTCGTACGCTGCTCTGGTCTGTCCTCACTCTGAATAATTATAACTTTAATTATTATGGATTCGAATTCTCCCTTTTTCTTCTTACCTTAACTTTTCTTTTTTTTACTTCTAAAATCATTAATTTCACTTAACACGACCACGCCCATTAAAATCAAATGTATAATTTAGGTGTTTTTATTTTTGTCTCATTTTTTTTATTTAAACTAGTTATTTATATACATTTTAATTTTGTGTTTTTCGTCATCTTAATATGATATTTTTGTTCGTCGTCTGTAAAACATTATTTTTTGTTTTTTATTTTATATTATTTATTTGATTTAGATTGATAGATAAACTTTTATTTGATGTAGATTCAATCAATGACGCTGATATCGTCAATATTATAGTTTTGAAGACAAAAGTATTCTAGAGACTTCAATTTTGTTAAAATTGTAGGTTTTATCACATTTGTAGGTATTATTAAAAACTATCCTCTCAATACCTACTTATATTGAGATACTATTGATACCTACTTTTATCAATACCTACAAATGTGATAAAACCTCATATCGATAAAAATTACATCCTCAAAGATTTAAATGCTCCTACGATTTGGATCTGCACTAAAAACTTAAAAATTTAAGACAATATTCAAAGTAATTTTCTAAATGATATCAGGATACGAGACGAGAATGATCTCAATCAAACACATTGATTAAATCAAAAGGATAAAATAATGTTATTTTTCCTGCTAGTAGTACTACATAAGTAAACAATAGTTTCGTTTTATGCCTTTTTTAAGCTTTCAATTATTTTTTTTACTTTCTTTCTTCTATTTTATTTAAACCAAGTAAAAAATTATTACTAAAAAAGTAAACTACCAATGAATAAATATGAAACAAGAAAAGAATAAATTCTATGTCTATTTTATAATTAATGATAAAATTAAAGGATATAACATTGGCTTGATAGTTTGGATGAGACAGGTGAGTGATAAGAAATCGCGGATTCAATTTTCACCCTTAGTAAAATACTAATTAATAATATTAATCGTTGCCAAAAAATTAATAATAAAATTAAACATTCTATACCTATATAAAGAATATAATAAATTTTACAGTAATATTTTAGTATATGAATCAATTTTCTTATATATTATCTAATATTTAACACATTGTAACATTCATAATTAATATGAAACTAAATACTTGCACTTCAATCATACAATCACTCCTTCAATTATTGTTGGGTCTCTCCTTCAATTATTGTTTATGATCTCTACTTTAATTATTGTTGTGTCACTTTTCTACTTTAATTATTGTTGTGTCTCTCCTTTTCAATTATCATGCAATAGTCATGAATATTTTAATAAATTTGTATTTAATTTTTTTTGTCTTATACTTGTGTTAGAGTGTTGTGGGATATAATTTAAATATTTACTTTTAAGAGTGAAGTATAGTAAGGCCATGTAATATTATTCATTGTTGATGTTAAACAATAGTCATGATTTTTTAAATAAAAAAAAATTAAATAATGCTTTTATGTTTGATTCTGTTCTTATAATTATGTTTTTGTGAAAGAAACGAGAAACTGATAACTAAGTGATTAATTTCAAGTGGTTAATGAGTTTTAGTTAAAAACGAATCATTCGAGAGAATTTGAGTTTGAATTATAACCGAAACAATTCTTATTAAACTTTAATTATCTCATGACCAAACTCTAAATTATTAGAGCTTCATGAACCAGATGGTTAAAACCTAAAAACGAGAAACTAACAACAAAATATCCGTCATAGTTATGAATTATATGAGCCATTGTACTTTGTTGATGGTGACATTTGCAGCGTTCTGTATTGTGAAGTATCTTGTGGAAAATTCATCATAATAGGGTTAGTACGGCCACTCAAATGTATGGTATTAAGATCACTCGAATTCCGAGTTTTGTAGTCATCACCACGCACAATGTTACTAAGAGTACTCAAAAGTATGGTACTATTACAGCCACATAAAAGGAACATAAAGAAATGAAAGAAGTGGTTCGGAATATGTGCTAAGCAGAAGAGAGAAAACTCATAAATGCATACAGTTTTGGTGTGCACTTATAGAGAAAATTTGTAACAAGCCTAGTAAAATTCGTGCAAAGCGATTTTGACCAAATACTCGGATGCGATAACAAAATCGCAAAATAGATGGATCGCTGGAACCGATTTATCGTGGAGGGCACACAAAAAAAAACGTATGAAAAGAAAAGAAAAACGTGAAAAACACATTTTTTAAAAATAAAAAATATTAATTTTTGTAATTCTTAAAAATTAATACACTACGTAGCCTAAGCCAAGTTGGTCGGGTGGCAGCAGCACGCGTGGTGGTCAGTTTATGTATGTTCTCTTCGGTTCACAAAATTAAGTAGATCTTGAGACACATCCCAAAGGTTCTACCTCTACCTTATAAACACTGACATTGTTGAAATTTTTTCCTATCTGACGTTTTAGTAAAAAAATAAAAAAAGTTTATGAAAGGGCCTGTTTGTACAGAAAAAGGTCAGTGAAGTTGACTGTTATACAGTGGTAGATGACAGAACTGATCCGGTTAAGAATTTGTTTACAATAGTTTGATATAACATCTATTCGTTTTGAATCATTTCCACTTCTAATAAATAAGAGGAATTTTTTACAATTTGTTAAGTTTTATTACACATCCAAGTTAACAATAATGTACACATAAAGATTGGATAAAACTAAAACTAAATGGAAATTCCTGCTATCAGTGTTCAATCTATTTCCAATGAAAAAAGCCTCATATTATGATGCAAGAGAACAAGTAACAAAAGTAACCAACCTATCTACTGTAAAATCTCAAAACTAAGATTCAGGTCATTTCATTACTCTGTTGAAGTGTACGGCCAGAAAAAGTTAGCGCGGCTTTGCACCACCACCACTCTCTTCGAAGTTAATGACAGGGGTATTTGAACCACTCCTTCTGTTTACAGTTTGCCCTGTGATTGTCCTTCCCATGAACTTTCCTGCCCTGCTCAGTCCACTGCCTACGGCACCAAGACCACTGCCAACAGCGCCGAACCCACTGCCAACGATTCCAGCTCCTGCACCAATTCCACTTCCCACAACACCAGCTCCAGCACCAATTCCACTTCCTACAAGTCCAGCTCCAGCACCAATTCCACTTCCTACAAGTCCAGCACCAGCAGCAACACCAGAACCAACCATTCCAACACCAGACCCAACTACTGATGCGGCTCCGTCTAGCGCGTCCATTGTACTTCCTATAACTCCTTCCTCTTTCAGTTTCTTCCTTTGCTCTAGTATCGTTTTCTCTGCTTCTAGTGCGGCCAGCTGTTCTTCCTTGTTAAATTGATGGTAGAAAATCTGAAATTCCAATGAGATTAAGACAGCATGTAGTAAATGGATACAGAATAACAAAGGACTAAAATATGCCGGGGTCCTCTCTATATCTGAAAAGAAATAGAACGTTCCATTACTGTAGTTTTAGGTGAATAGAGGCACACATTTCAAGAAGTTGTGACATAATTAATTCACTCAAAATCGTAGTAATGGAGTATTCTATTTCTTCTAAGAAACGGAGATCCCTACTCAATAAATGCATGTCTATTTACACCTTAATTGTCAGCGTTCCTCGATCCTTCTTATCTTTCACTTTCAGTGTATCAAGCGATGACAGAAGCCTTACTTCCATGTCCTTTTCAGTTTCTGCTTCCATGTCAATAAGTGGCAATTTTGCTATTCCCAATCGTTTATCTTGCCCAATGTCTTTATCAAAAACCTATTTGCAGAGCCATGAAAATCGTTTATTTTAATTTTACTAAATTAATCACAGCATAGAAACAAAAGAACTGTACATTTACAAGGAGAAATATATACCAAAATATTAACATGTGTAGCTGTGTAGAGATAGATCAATAAAAGATTAAGGGGGAGAAGATAAGCGCCTACTTGGTTTGAGAAAACACTTTAATACATGTTGCAGGACTGATCTTAGCTTCATATAAACTATTAATTGTTAATTTATTTCGTTTGGTGACAAAACTTTTAATTGTTAATTTGTTATTTGTATATATTGAATAGTACAATGTACTATTAATTAGTGATAATCCAAATACAGGTTATAAAATGTCTATCTGATCTATGAATCCCAATCCTGCTGACCCGTGAGAAGACATGGGTATTTTTCCAGTAAAATAGAATAGTTTTAGGAAATAAAATTGTATCCACTCTTATTTTTAAGAAAACTTGTACAAGAAAAACTCACAATGTGATAATAAATGCACAGTAGTTATGAAAAACTTCCGTTACTTGTGAAATCAAAAAATAAATTCCTAATGAATTTCTTATTTCTTCCATTAGTAAGCATAAGTGAAGAGGATATATTCTACATTCCTAGAACTGGTGAAAGCAAAATTCCAGTGATGTCGCAGAATAAAGTATAGCACGAGAAAATAAAATATTAGTTGTGTCAAACCTCGAGAATGAGTGACTGTGTCTCCTTGTCTTCTGCAATCAATTCAAATTCCTCATTCCAAATTGGATTCAAGTTGTTATCAATAACCTTCGTTTTAACTTTAAACAGTGGGCGAATATGAATTACTACGTAAGGATCAGACTTCCCAATCATTTCCATATTCTTTAGATCATTTGCTTTTATTACAACCACTTTAAGCTTTCCCTGGGGCTTAAGCTCTAGTTCACTGCAAAAGACAAGATGCTTAAGCAATTTAAAATATTTGAGCATTATTAACATTGAAATTGACATTTTCCGAAATCCCAATTTGTTTTTCCTTTCTTTCAAAGGGACGGAACAGACAAAAAAAAGGAAACGAAAGCATCCTTTTCTCTTGGAATACTTCCACAAAAATTTCAAAATCAATGTGAAATATTGAGTATCAGATATAGTAGTAAACCTAGATATGTTTTGATCTGCATTCAGGAAGAAACATAGAAAACAGAACAAAATAAGATTGACATTACCTAGTATCCACAGGAATACCACCAAGAGGAACAACAATCCTATGAGGCCATTGGAGCATATCAGTAACAATTGAGTTTACAGTATCCTATGAAATGGCGGGTATAAGTTAGAGTGGATTATGAGTATTAGTTCAAAATCAGTAAAAGGGGTAAGCTCACAAATTAGAACTTACATCAATCATATCTGAAATTCCAGGAAGTGCTGTCAAACTTCCACCAACTGCCTTCAAAGTGTAATCAATTCTAGGCTTCGGCTGATTAAATGTTAAACAGAAAAATCAGTAACTCCAAGAATGATAATTAAAAATTAGTGTCCTAAGTACTATCATATACAAGTCAATGCTGAAAAAAGTAATGCAGAATTAAATTAGAATATTGATCAAGGCCAAGAGAATAGAATACATATTATAAACAATCATGTCCAGGTCCACTTTATTCAATACCTAAAAAAGGGCATTAACCTAACAGTGTTGGCACTAACATCATCATCCTACAATGACAAATCAGTAAACCACTGAAGCGGATAGTTAAGTCAAATGTGGTAAACATAAGTTTGATATGAAGGGATCAATTATCCAACCCTTTCAGTTTTTTGTTTAAGCAATTGTGCTAATTCTTTCGTCTTGTGGGAAAACAAATTAATACCACACAATCATGAAGTGAAAACATGCATATCCAACTTCAAGTCAATGGTCTTGTCCACTGATTTTAGATTGATTTACAGGAGCCCATAGAAGGGTTTGCACAAACTGTAAACAGCAGTTTGGGAAGCTCAAGTAGACAGCCCCCCCCCCCCTCCCCCTTCAAAGGTTACCTCAGCAAGTAGGGCAACAACAACAGCAGAAATGCAAGGGATCTCATCAGTGAGTTGGAATATAACACGGATAATGGTGAAAACCTGAAGATCCTTCAACTGCAGCAAAAAATAATAGAACTCAGAAATTTGAAAATTCCTTATAACTTATAGGTGACATGAAATTCAACATAAAAACACAGCTTAGTCTAACCTGAATAGGAATTGATGCAACAAGTGCAGCTTCAACAGCCAAAACAATATTGGGATCACCACCCCAACGGAAATCAATGTCCATTATGATTTGACCTTTGTTAAGACTCTGAACACGAATACCTACATGGATGAACAAATTATGCATGTATTATTTCTTGATATACAAAAATGACTCAACAGAAAAATTGACAGAGAAAAGACAAGGGGTATAAAGTAGCATTCCGTGACATTTTTGTACTGTCTTATTGAACAATACTGACAAGCATAAGTCAAACATGTTAATAACAATATCATCAATGCTGCCACATTTACATATACTTGTAGATTCTACATGCAATTATCGTTACAAGGCTTATGTTGCGTATGAAAAACCTTAAGTGGTTTATCACAAAACCACAAATAACTGTTGTCATATGAAGCAGCCTAAAAGAACTGTTGTCAAAATAAATGACATATGAACCTCATTATCTAAATTTATTCGTAGTGTTGGTAAGTTCAGCAGGGAAAAGAATAACAAACAACCAAATCCCTTTTTCCAACTAGGTGTGGATTCGGATACTTGGACCAAACAACACCATAATGTGCAAGCAGGGAAAACAATGAAGAAAGGAACCACTGTGGATTGGTACCTTCAATTTTTGGTGCGACATTTCCGAGGGACAGCTTACTGAACTTCAACGAAGTAATTCCAGGAGGTCTGTACTCTTCTAATAGTGGTTCGACAGATTCTCTTATCACCATAGTTGCTGCCTAAAAAAGCAAACACAAACAAAATCAAGATAAAGTCAATTATTTAAGCAATGTATGAATACCCCTCCAAAAGGAAGATTAGGAAGAAAAACCACAGTTGAAAGGTCTCCCCTAGAGCTTGAGCACAAGAGGATTTACATCAAAGGAAAGCAAGGTGTCTATTGCAAACAACATAATGTGTTTTTAGAACTGTTGAGATATGCAATGATTTAGTTTGTTATTATTAAGATATGTTATTCTTGTTTTTATTAGGTTTGATATAGGTTGGATTTAGTCCAGATTGATTTCCTTAATTAAGAGATTCTCCTTGTACAATTTTGATTATAAATAATATCATGCTGAGAGCTAATCTCTCAAGTCATTAAGCACCAAAACCTAATTCTCAAGTTGCTATCAGAGCTCACGATCAGTGGGCCTCTCAAAAGTCTCAAAAACCCTAGCCGTCACAGTCACAAAAGTCTCAAAAACCCTAGCCGTCAGTCACATATGCAGCTGCCCTGTTAATTGTCCAACACACACGGCCCGACGGGTCACACCACCCCCACCATCAGACTCGCCTTAATCAGATCGGCCATTCACCGAAGACCGCTGCCATCCGCCTTCTCACGCGCTGCCACGCGCGTTTTCTGCAGGTGTAAGCTCCGCCGGCGCGTGAAGGCCACGGCCACGCACCACCATCCAAACCTCCGACGAAGTCCCTTTCAGTCCCGTTCAACTCGTCCGCTGCTGCCCTTCCTATTTTGACCAAGTTTGGTCAGTGGGTCCCACTATTTCGGGTTCTTTCTCTACGGTGTCTTGCTGCCTTCCTGCCGGCGTTCCTGTTTCTTGCTGCCTTCTTGCTGCCTGTACAGCTTCCTTCTTACGGCCTCTAGTTTGCTGCCTTCTTATTTCTGCTGTCTTCTTTAGTATGTTGAAGATGAGTTCAAGTTTAGATATTTCGCAAAAGGAGAACAACAAATCTGAATCATCTGTTAAGAGCCTTGTAACATATGTTTTCTCCGGCAATCCCTCTATAACGTCTGAGAAACTTAATGGTCAAAATTATTTAAATTGGTCAGCTGCTGTCAAGATGTGGTTTCTTGGACAAAAGCTCTCAAATCACCTCACTAAGAAGTCCTCAGAAATTAATACAAATTTGCGTGAAGATTGGGAGCAAGCTGATTGTCAATTAGTCTCTCTTTTGTGGCAAACAATTGAGCCCTCTTTGCTAGTCCATTATCGCTCGTACACCACTTGCTATGATATTTGGGAGAAAGCTAAGAATGTCTATTCGAACGATATCCAACGTCTCTATAATGTTATTCATAATTTAGCTACCCTTCAGATGACAGAAGATAACATCATGGCTTATGCTAATAAAGCCCAATCAGTGGTAATAGAGTTCAAGCTCCTTGTAGCCGACGATGACTCAAAGAAGATGCTTGAGAAATTGGACAATGTTTGCATGATATATGTCCTTCATGGCCTCCATCAAAAGTATGAGTCAGTTCGAAGCCACATTCTCACTGCATCCGATATCCCCTCAACAGAAGATCTCATCAGACGCATCATACGCATTCCTAGTCAGGAAGGATCAGGGGGAAGTGGATCTCAAACTGGCACAGAGTCTTCTGCTTTCGTTTCAAATTTTGCAGGTCGTGGAGGACGAGGTCGTGGTCGTGGGGGTGGCCAAGGAGGTCGTAGTGGAGGTCGTCCTCAGTGCACTTACTGTAAGCGTTTCGGTCATACCGAAGACAAGTGCTATTCCATTATTGGCTTTCCAGAAAGAACAGCAAATGTGACGCAGTCTAATGATAATAGAAAAGCCTCTGAAGTGAAAAATACCAAAAACAATATGTTGTCAGATGAAGAGTACAAGGCATATCTGCAGTTCAAGGCTTCACATGCCTCATCCTCAGCAACTTTTGCTCCTATCGGTAATTCTACGGTTTGCCTCTCTCACTCCTCATCTGCTATCCCTTGGATCTTGGACTCTGGAGCTTCCGATCATGTGGCTGGTAATCCATCACTTTTATCGAAAATATCCCAACCTAAAATCCCACATCATATTACCGTTGCAGACGGTTCAAAAGCTAAAGCTAGTGGCATTGGTCAAGCCACTCCTTTCCCATCCTTATCTCTTGACTATGTTCTTTTGGTTTCCAACTGTCAATTTAATTTAATTTCTGTTAGTCGTCTAATTTGTAGTCTAAATTGTTCTATAACTTTTACTCCTGATTCTTTTGTTATACAGGATCAGAGTACGAAGCAGATGATTGGTACAGGATATGAGTCCCAAGGACTTTACTACCTTCAGTCTACATCTACTGTTGCTTCCACTTCTATTACGGAGTCCCAAAGTCTTCTTCATCGTCGGTTAGGTCATCCAAGTGTCAAAAAGTTCAGAGTTATGGTCTCTCACTTGTCTCACTTGAAGTCTTTAGATTGTGAATCTTGTCAGCTTGGGAAACACGTCCGGTCTTCCTTCCCCAGTAGTCTTCAATCGCAAGTCCGCTCTCTTTTTGATGTCGCTCATTCTGATGTATGGGGACCAAGTCGAGTCACTTCAGTTGTCGGTCATAGGTATTTTGTCACTTTTATTGATGAGTTTTCTAGATGTACGTGGATCTACCTACTTAAAGATAGATCAGAAATATTAAGTATATTTCACAATTTCTTTAAGGAAATTCAAAATCAATTTGGTTGTTCTATTCGCATTTTGCGCAGTGATAATGCAAAAGAGTATTTTTTGTCATCTTTTAATTCTTTTATGGTCGAAAATGGAATAATCCATCAGTCATCTAGTCCCCATACCCCACAACAAAATGGTATTGCTGAACGTAAGCATCGTCATATAATTGAAACAGCACGTACGCTGCTAATCAATAGTGTTCCTCTCAAGTTTTGGGGCGATGTTGTCCTCACTACAGGATATTTGATTAATAGAATGTCATTTTCTGCTATCCAAGACAAAGTTCCCCATTCCATATTGGTCCCCAAGGAACCATTGTTTCGTATCCCTCCTCGAGTTTTTGGATCCACTTGCTTTGTTCATGATCTTACTCCAGGACTTGATAAGTTGAATGCTCGTGCAATTAAGTGTGTTTTCCTCGGCTATTCAAGGTTTCAGAAAGGATATCGATGCTATTGTCCTTCCACAGATCGCTTCTACATGTTTGCTGATGTCACATTCTTTGAGGATACACCTTTCTTCCCATCCCCCATTGAATCTGAGCCACTCTTTGAGGTATTACCTATCCCTTACCTTGTACCGATAACTCCGTCCCTACCTATAATTTACCAGCCAGATCCATCTAGGCCTCCTCTCTTGCAAACTTATCAGCGACGTGCACGTCTCCCTCTTACCAATCCACTTCCTACACAAGATTTAAGTGACTCATCTCTTGTTCCGGTCCCTTCTTCTACATCGGATCCGTCTACCTTGTTCGACGACCTCCCTATTGCACTACGTAAAGGTACACATTCCACCAGTAATCCCTATCCCATTTATAATTTTCTTAGTTATCACCGTTTATCACCTTCACATTATACCTTTGCATCTGTTATCTCTTCCATCACTATTCCTAAGTCTCTGCAAGAAGCTCTTTCTCATTCAAGTTGGCGGCAGGCTATGATTGATGAGATGACAGCTTTAAAATCTAACCAAACGTGGACTCTTGTGCCACCTCCTCCCGGTAAATCTATTATTGGATGTCGTTGGGTATACACAGTCAAAGTTGGTCCAGACGGACATATTGATCGTCTGAAAGCTCGTCTAGTGGCTAAGGGCTATACTCAGGTTTTTGGTCTTGATTACAGTGATACTTTCTCACATTTGGCTAAAATGGCTTTGGTTCGTCTTTTTCTCTCTATGGCTGCTATGCGACATTGGCCATTGTATCAGTTAGACATAAAGAATGCATTCCTTCATGGAAACTTAGAAGAAGAAGTTTATCTCGAGCAACCACCTGGTTTCGTTGCTCAGGGGGAGTGTCGTGGGTATGTCTGTCGACTTCATAAAGCTTTGTATGGTTTCAAACAATCTCCTCGGGCATGGTTTGGGAGGTTTAGTAGTGTTGTTCAACAGTACGGCATGATCCGGAGTCAAGCTGATCACTTTGTGTTTTATAAATTCTCTTCGAACAAGTGTATTGACTTAGTTGTCTATGTTGATGATATAGTCATTACAGGTGATGATCGTGATGGAATTGTGGGACTCAAACAACATCTAGTCCACCACTTTCAGGTCAAAGATCTAGGTAGACTGAGGTATTTTCTTGGCATTGAGGTAGCTCAATCTAAGGCAGGAATTGTTATTTCCCAGAGAAAGTATGCTTTGGATATCTTGGAAGAAATCAGTATGCTAGATTGCAAGTCAATTGGTACTCCAATGGATCCAAATGTCAAACTCTTACCGGATGAGGGGGAGTCCTTTCCAGATCCAGGAAGATATAGGAGGTTAATTGGGAAGTTGAATTACTTGACCATGACGAGGCCAGATATTTCATACGTTGTGAGTGTGGTGAGTCAATTCTTGAATTCCCCTTGTGATAGTCATTGGAATGATGTGGTTAGAATCTTGAGATACATTAAAGGAGCTCCAGGAAAAGGTCTTGTTTACACAAACAGAGGTAATTTAGACATTGTTGCTTACACAGATGCAGATTGGGCTGGAAGTTCTTCCGATAGACGGTCCACATCTGGGTATTGTGTTCTTATTGGTGGTAATTTGATTTCCGGGAAAAGCAAGAAGCAGAACATTGTTGTCAGATCTAGTGCTGAGGCTGAATATCGAGCTATGGCACTTACTACTCAGGAGCTCATATGGCTCAGACACCTTCTCCAAGAGTCGCGCTTTTGTAATATAGGCATTATGAGTCTCATATGTGATAATCAAGCAGCCTTACATATTGCTTCTAATCCAGTCTTTCATGAGCGAACTAAACATATTGAGATTGATTGTCACTTTGTTCGTGAGAAGATTGTATCTGGCGAGATTGCTACTTCATTTGTTGGTGTTCTAATGATCAATTGGCAGACATTTTCTCAAAGGCTCTTCAAGGACCAAGGATAACTTATATATGTGACAAGCTCGATGCCTACAATCTATATGCTCCAGCTTGAGGGGAAGTGTTGAGATATGCAATGATTTAGTTTGTTATTATTAAGATATGTTATTCTTGTTTTTATTAGGTTTGATATAGGTTGGATTTAGTCCAGATTTATTTCCTTAATTAAGAGATTCTCCTTGTACAATTTTGATTATAAATAATATCATGCTGAGAGCTAATCTCTCAAGTCATTAAGCACCAAAACTTAATTCTCAAGTAGAACATATAGTGTTTTCAATGAAAAAAATGCGTTGCTTTCTGCCTTAAGATCAAGGGGTCACAAATTCTAGTTAGTTACAGAAGCAGCCTCTCAAATAAGGGAAAGGTTCCATCTAACCCTCCCCAATCCCAACAATGGTGAGAGCCTTAAATATTGAGCCATTCTTTAAGAATAAGGAGGTGAAACCACCCACGGGTGTGATTCAGGATAAGTAGGACCCATCATAATCATATATTACAGTAATGTTCATTTCAGCATATTAACTACATGTGTGAAAAAGGGAGAGCTATGATATTGTTATAATCATGTCAACAACAATCTCAACAATTGTTAGAATCATGTCAACATCGATAGGTTTGTTCATGTTCTCAAATCTCAGGTCCGTGACTTCGTTTATGCTGGGAACTATTGACCTCCTTAGCACACGAGGCCCATTGGGATTGTAGATGTGATTATGGAGTCAAGTATTGCAACTTGTATCTATGGTTAATGTTTTATGCACTACCGAGTCTTGTCATTCATCGGTTGCGTTTTGGGTTCTATCAATCAATCGCAAAGAGGCAACCACCACAGCTATGCTTTACCATTCCAGTTGTGCATATACTGTTCTAGTGCGACCCACCACCACAGACCGCCGCGCAATCCTATGGCAAGCACGGTGACATTTTTTTGCGCTGCCTCCTTATCCGCACGTGAGACCCACGCGCCTCCACCAACCCCGCGTGTGACACACCTCTGGCCACGAACTTTTCAACGCCAGCTGTTGCTCAGGGCCTTACGACACATTCTGAGGTCCTTTTCAACTTTTGGTGATTTTTCAACAACTTTTCTTCTCTTTCGCCTAACGTTGATCGTCATGTCCGACACCGGATCTGCTGCTGCCTCCTCTTCCGTTTTCAATTTCACTACGCTTCCTTTGATCCCTTGCGAAAAATTGGTAGGTGCTGCCAATTACGCTGCATGGGCAGCTGCCGTTGAACTTTGGTTTCCAGGACAAGGTCGTAAAGACCATTTGCTCAAACAATCCAAGGATCTCGCTGCCAAGGATGAAGACAATTGGAAACAGATTGATGCCTCTCTATGAAGCGTTCATTGGTTTTCAATCGATGTCAAACTTCAATCTCAGTTTCGCTCGTTTAAAACATGTTATGATTTTTGGGCAAAGGCGAAGAAGACATACTCCAATGGCGTTAATCATTTATACACTGTAGTCTCTAATCTTATTTCCATGAAGAAACAAGAAATGGATATGCAAAGCTACATAGGTAAGCTTGATAGTTTGATTGCTGACTTTGATGCACTTATGCCCTTTACTGACAGTGTCGAAACACATGCTGAACGTGGAAAATTCTTTATGGTTCTGGCCCTTGCGGGTCTTACACCAGATCTTAACTCAGTTCGCAACCAAATTCTATCTAGTGTTATTGTTCCCTCATATGAAACTGTTTGCGAACAATTACTACGCCTTTTGGCCCCTTCAACTCCAGCTCCAGCCTTTGCTTCTCTCAATGTGCCAGTTGAATCTATTGCACTCGTCTCTAATTCTTATCAACGAGGTGGTAGAGGAGGAGGACGTGGACATAATCGTGGTCGAATTCGATGCAACTATTGCAACTGTTTTGGTCACGTTGAGGCACAATGTCGCACCAAAGCTAATCAACTGCAACCCAAAGTCGCCAATGTTGCTCAAATTGAGGCCTTTGACACAAGTGATCAAGTCACGCTTTCTACCACATAGTTTAATGAGTACATCAAACTGAAGGCGCAAATGCAAACTACCACCCAAGTTGCCTCTGTTGCTCAGATCAGTAATCCTATTGCCTTTGTTACACAATCTTCTTCACTTGGACCTTGGATACTTGACTCAGGCGCCTTTATCATATGTCAGGTAATAAATTGATTTTTTCATGTTTGACTTATATGAACACACTACCTAGTATTACTTTGACTAATGGGTCACAAACCAAATGTCATAGTATTGGTCGAGCAAATCCCCTACCCACACTCTCTTTGGACTCTATGCTTTATGTCTCTGGTTGTCCATTTAACTTAATATATATCAGTAAACTCACTCGTACCCTACCTTACTCTGTTACATTTGCTAATGGTTTTGTTCTTGTGCAGGATCGGAGTAATGGGACAACGATTGGAGTAGGACATGAGTCTCAAGACCTATATTACCTTTCAGCACCTACAACGCCTATTGCATGTTCCGTCGTCGAGTCTCCGCATATTATCCATCAACGTTTGGGCCATCCTAGCCTTCAAAAGTTGCATTTTATGGTTCCGAGTCTGTCAAATATGTCTACCTTAGAGTGTGAGTCGTGTCAGTTCGAGAAACGTACTAGGAGTTTATTTCCAAACAGAGTCAATAAAAGAGTTGTGTCTCCTTTTGCTTTAGTTCATTATGATGTTTGGGGTCCGAGTCGTGTTGTTTCATGTTTGGGTTTTCAATATTTTGTTATTTTTATTGATGATTTTTCCCGATGCACTTGGATATTTTTAATGAAAAACTGCTCAGATTGTTTTCTCAATTTTTCAAACCTTTTGCTCAGAAATAAACACACAATTTGGTACTCAGATAAAAATATTGCAAAGTGATATCGCTCACGAATATTTGTCTACGTCTTTTCAATCTTTTTTGACTTCACAAGGTATCCTCCATCAAACTTCGTGTGCTCATACCCCTCAACAGAACGGTGTCACTGACAGAAAGAACCGACACTTGGTGGAAACAGCTCGTACTATGCTCCTTCACAATAATGTACCTCCTCGTTTTCGGGGAGATGCAATTCTCACGGCTTGCTACTTAATCAACTACATCTCTTCCTCTGTACTTGAAAACAAGGTACCACATTCTATTTTGTTTCCTCAACAACATTTTATACCTTACCACTCCGCATCTTCGGGTGCACATGTTTTGTTCATAACCTGACTTCAGGGAAAAATAACTTGGCTGCAAAATCCCTTAAGTGTCTTTTTCTCGACTACTCTCGTCTGCAGAAAGGATATCGGTGTTATTCCCCAGATCTTCGACGATACTTTGTCTTCGCTGATGTCAGTTTCTTTGAGACTCGCCCCTTCTTTCTCTCTACTGCAGAAGAGTTCAATGATTCTGGCCAGTCACAATCTCTCTCTCCAAAGGTCCTTAATCTCCCCATTGCACCCACCCCTGTCTCTGTTCCCACTCCTATCTCTAGCACCACCCTATGCACCTACCAACGGAGGCCCCGTCCACCACCCGCTCCTCAAGACTCATCCCCTAGTCTACCTAACTCTCACTCTTCGCACCCTACACCAGAGCTACCCATTGCTCTGCGTAAAGGTAACAGGTCATCTCGAAATCCTAATCCTATCTATGCTTGTCATTTGAATTATAATCAATTATCTACATCCTATTATGCTTTTGTGGCTTCCTTGGATTATGTGTCTATTCCGAAAACTACAAGTGAAGCTATGTCTCATCCTGGCTAGTGACAAGCAATGATAGATGAAATGATTGCTTTGCACTCCAATGGGACATGGGATTTAGTACCTTTACCTGATGGCAAAACCACAGTGCGGTGTCGTTGGGTCTATACGGTCAAAGTTGGGCCTGATGGAAATATTGATCGCTTAAAAGCTCGTCTTGTAGCAAAAGGATACACACAGATCTTCGGCCTTGACTATGGGGATACCTTTTCTCCGGTTGCCAAAATCGCACTCGTCCGACTTTTTTTTGCCATAGCTGCTATTCATCACTGGCCTCTCCATCAATTAGACATCAACAATGTCTTCCTGCATGGAGAGTTACAAAAGGAGGTGTATATGGCACAACCACCAGGCTTCACTGTTAGCGGTACCTCTCACTTGGTATGTCGATTACGTCGATCTCTATATGACCTGAAACAATCTCCCTGTGCTTGGTTTGGGAGGTTTAGTACTATGCTCTAGAAGTATGGTATGACTAGATGTGAAGCTGATTACTCAGTTTTCTTCTTGAACTCTTCTCAAACCACTTGCATCTATCTGCTTATCTATGTTGATGACATCATCATCACAGGTAACGACTGGGTTGGCATTCATCAGCTTAAACAACATTTGTCTCAACTTTCAGACTAAAGATTTGGGGCCACTAAAATATTTTTTGGGGATTGAGGTTGCTCAGTCTAAGACAAATATAGCAATTACTCAGCAGAAAAATGTCATTGATATACTTGAAGAAACAGACATGTTTGATAGTCGCCCACGTGATACTCCTATGGATTCCAATGTCAAGCTCCTACCAGGTCTGGGGGAGCCATTGCAAGACCCTGGTAGATATCGACGACTTGTTGGCAAACTTAATTATATTACAATAACTAGACCTAATATTACATTTGTTGTAAACGTAGTCAATCGATTTCTGAATGCTCCATGTGATAGTCACTAGAATGTTGTGATTCATATTCATAGGTATATCAAGAATGCACCAGACAAAGGACTACTTTATGAAGACAAGGGTAACACCGAAATTGTTGGCTACTCTGATGTTGATTGGGCAGAGTCACCATCAGATAGAAGATCCACTTCTAGGTATTGTGTCCTTGTTGGAGGTAATTTGATATCGTGGCGGAGCAAGAAGCAAAACATAGTCGCAAAATCGAGTACAAAAGCAGAATATCGTGTTATGGCTGCAACGGCTTGTGAACTTATATGGCTTAAACAGTTACTCAAGCAACTTAAGTTAGAAAATGTCAACGTAATGAAACTAATTTGTGATAACCAAGCTGCACTTCATATTGCTTCCAATCCGTCTTCCATGAGAGAACAAAACACATAGAGATTGATTCTCATTTTGTAAGAGACAAAGTTCTTTCCTGAGAAAACACAACTAATTTTGTTGGTTCAAATGATTAATTGGCTGACATATTCACTAAGTCACTTAGGGGTCCTCACGTTGAATCTATATGTAACAAGCTTAGTGCATATGATATGTATGCTCCAGCTTGAGGAGGAGTGTTAGAATTCAAAGTATGATTTATTATTCTTTGACTGTACAACTTCTTAGGTTCATTTGTAGAACTCCTAGTCAAATACAAGTTCCTAGTATTTGAATATAATTATTGTAACCTCATTATAAATAGAAGATGTGTGATCTTGTTTGAGACACACAAGAAACACAAAACATATTTTATACAAACTAATTTAATCATGCATAAAATATATTAAATAACATACTACAGAAACAAGGGAAACATCAAGATCTAACCTAGAAAATAAATCTAGTTGGGAATCAATAAACATCACATAAACTGTTTTATATTATTATACAAACATAAAATATATAATGCGCATGCAAGTTTACTCACATCTGCCACAAATGGCCACAATTTGGACAACTGCTTGTTTAGCCATTTCACCTGTAAAAACCCATCAAGCAAGGGTCATACACTGCTTTTGCAATCCATTTTTTCCTTAAGAATATAGAAAGGGTTACAAAGAGAACAGACATAGCATATGAACTAAGAAACAATAGAGTTTCTAAATTTAAATTTATCAGATTCATTTGATCCATTGCTAATAATATGATAGGATCGTTTGTAAAATCATTTCAGTAAGAAACTAAGTATCACAATAACAGATAATAATCACACCTGCTCATATACAGGGAAAGATATCCATTCAGGCAAATTTTCACCACAAATTTTCTTTAAGTCTTCTCTGTTAAGGGATCCAAGAAGTTTAATGTCAATTGCCTGCAGAGAAAAATAAATAGTGTTGAGATAAGAAGAAAAAATATATCCACAAATTAAAACACGACATTTTCATGTAAAATATAATGGCCTCGGCTCACATGAGCCAACAATAATAAGATATCCTTGTTAGTATTGTAATATTTAACATGATAGGATTCCTTGCACAATGTCTGAAGTTTGAGTGTACTGATTGGAAAAACAGAGTAGGCATTGGAGAGCTTTGCACCTTAAATGGCCCACCTGAATTAACTAGGACTAATTGGGGTCAAATGAGATTTTCGATTCGCAAGAGTCTAAGACCAAACAGATAAAAAAAGTAGGAGAATTGTAAGAAATAAACATTTTCTTTAAAATTCCAAATTTTGATGTTACAACTTTCCAGTTTTCATCACTGTGACATAACTATAAATTGTGAACTTCATAGAATGCAAAAGTGTTCCGTTCGTTCTCTGCATTTAAGGTAGTGATTGATTGCATTTCTCTGAGAAAAACGAGGTCTGTTTCAGCCCTCTAACAAAAGACATCAATTCTTGTAATATGATAAATCATCCCCTTTCACTAGAACCCTATCCAGTGTTTGATAGAATTGCAGTCTATGAAACACTTACACATACACTGACACGAAGGTGTGTCCCAGTATCCAACACAACACCGACACACCGATTACATTCAATTAATTCATTTTCTCAAACTATTACCGATGTAGACCTGTCACTGTCATGTCCGGTGCGCGCATCAGTATCCTTGTTTCATAGCTAATAAGTAAAATTGCACTATTAAATCATTGGCTGTTCGAATCTAATGATTTTCAATGCATGAAGTAGTAATGAAGTATGATAGCACTCACACACTAATCACATCTTAATTCATCAACTTTATTTCCACATTGTAAATTTCAAGAAAATCAATAACATTGATCAACAAAACCCAATATTCAGGACAATGTATCATCATACCTTCGCAATTCGCCTGGCGCTTCGGTAAGCCATCATTTTCTCCCACCCAGCCATCAATGCTATGCCAAATACTATCCCAATAAAAATCCCAAAAAACAAACCCATTTTCCCAGATTCCAAAAACCGCTACACCTTCAATCACAATATTGAAATCAAAAAATCAAAACCACACGAAAATGGAACACAATTCTGCAAATCAACACAAGAATAATGAAGCTATAATAGAAACTTACAATGATGTTTAAGAAAAAGATCAGAAAAGGTCAAACGAACGATAATTGGGAAAATGATCGCAAATGTGAAACTGAACAAAAAAGTATAAGTTTTAATTTTTTTTCTTCCTGTTTTATAAGTAATGTAATGTAATGGGATTCTCTCTCTAACTATATGAACTTGGAAACTGTAATCTTTTTTTCTTGTGTGTAATGTAACGTAGATTTGAGGGATTGTTGAAGGTTCTTTGGCTCTTCCGCTACAAGTTTGGAATGGAAAGTGTTGAAATCGTTCACCATGAATCAATCACCCTTCACCGTTGCGTATTTTTGGGCCTTTTCACTTTTTTCTATTGTTTTTTCATTTGCAAGTTTCACTTTTGTTATGTTAATTATTAAATTAAAATTAATATATTATCACTTGTACCAAAAAAATTAATATATTAATATTGACTGAAAAATTAAACTAAAAGGAAGGTTCGGTTTTCATTTTATCTGATTTATGAGGTAGATGTTGATTTTTTTTTTCTGTAATTTTAATTTTTTAATTTTTAAAATTGTTGATGTTTAGTCTTTTCTTAATTTGAATGTCAATTTAAAATGTGACAACATGTGTACAAAAAGTTTAATAAAATTTTTAAAATTCAAAAATTAATGAAATTATTAAAATTTCTTATTTTTCTTTAAAAATTTCTGAAAATTAAAAAAATTACATTTTTTGTGTTTAAAAGATTTCTGATAAATTAAAG